>JAQFJA010000011.1:23969361-23979574 GCA_029874485.1 Naso brachycentron | reverse complement strand
TAGAAACACTATAGGACACACGAAAGTCGCTAGGTATAGATAATTCACCCTTCTAAAGAGAACATCTGTGTTTATTAGGTCAAAAATTGCTGAGTGGGGGAATGCAATGTTAGTTACAGCATTAACTAACATTGTAATGTTTATTGAATATGGATGAAATATGAAAAAACACCATATCTCATAGATAAAGCTATTTTGGGAAAAATGGGCGGGGTTTATGTAACCTATGTGGGCAGTGCTGACAAAGGGCAGTGACATGTAGGAACACTGGTGTGGTTCTTAAAAGTGACTACGAGGAACTTTCAGGTATTTATGAAACCGTCTCATGATTCCTCTGATGATTATAAATTTTCTGTTACAGCAAACGAGACCCTCAGCAAAAAGACTGCTGTTTTTATGTAGTTACTATTAATGCCCGTAATCAGGTCCGCATCTCTGCAAACTTAGACAAAATGATTTTTTATTGATTTATTTATTTTTTAAAATTTCGTTGTTCTGTGCAATGACAATAACATAATTATATTCTCTGCCTATGGCTGTTAGTTTGCACCTTATAATGTAACGTTAATGTAAATGGCTGTGTAACATTAGGCTACAGAAAATAGACATAGTAGGTCTTGGTAGACATTACTGCCATACAACTGGCTTATAACTTATTTGTTAGTCACATATAAATACATTACCTCATCACGATCCATCCTGCGGTCTCTCTTTCACGCGCTTCCGCAACACGTTGCTGGTTGCTGCCTGCCTGGCACATGCTAGCAAAGATCTTTATGACATTAGGCGCTTGTGCCACTGCCGCTGTTGTCTAAAGGAGCCGCTAGAATCAACAAAGACTTAAAGTTCTTCGTAGTCACTCTAGGTTAGACTTCAGACTTTGAAGATTTGAGAAAATATTTGCAATATTAATGGAAAAAAGGTGTGGAATTTTCTACATGAGGCATTTAACAGGCAGTGAAGGTCTATAAAAGATTTGACCTAGTTGCATGATGGGAAATGTAGAAGCCAATGTTTTTTAGGCCAAGCTCATGTTAAGCAATAAAAATAAATAGTTTGGATACCAAAGGAGCCATTTTGCACAGAAATAAACAAGAACAGGCAGGTTTGTTGAGCCTAATTCTTACAAAATACCTTTTATAATGCATCAAACATGTAAAAATATACAGCATGAAACATTTAGTATCCATGCCAGAATAAGTTAATCTTTGGCTGAACATTAAATACTCATTAGAAGAATCAATTCACTGCTGATATTAATTTGATATCTATATTTTGATATCTATATGTTGCAGTTTTTGGCTGTGTCTTGGTTGAAGAAGTAATGAACATGCTTTATTTATAGATATGTTCCTCAGTAAATATATTCATCTAATCTTTTGGATAATATACCTGTCAAACCTGTTGCGTCTTTCACGTCTTGCTGCGACGGTGCAGTGATAGTGAGTGCTCTGCGTTTCTAAAGTGAACACACTGAAACTCATCACCGCGGCTCCTCTTGTATGTCAAAGCGATTCTTCATCCTCACAAACAACACAACAAGTCGGAGGACGTCTTAAACATTTCTCAGCCAAGTCAGAACACGCTGCCAGTTCGTCCAGCTTCAATAAAACAATGTACACTGACACCGTCAACGCTGTGAGCCCATCACATCCAATTAGCTTAATTAGTTAGCTTAATCATTATGTTTGGATCTGTTTTTGGACCACTGGTGTTGTTTTTCAAAAAAAATCCATCCATCCAACAATATTTGTTACTATTTTTGCGCTCCTCTTTGTCACTTTGCCACTTCTACTTAGATCTTCCTTTTTATGACTTTGAGCTGGTAATCTTTGAACTCCAGGATGACAGACGAGTAGTGTGAGGGTTGTGTCTGTGTCAGCGTATGAACAGATTCAGGTGTTAAGTGTTTCAGAGGGTGTGAAAAAGGTTCTTTCCCTCCTGATGTTTTGAACTAGCAAGTGCTGTCACTGAAGACAGATAAACTCTTTTTTTTATATATATACTTTTATTTAAGAAACTACCAGAAGTTGTCATTGTGTTTGTGATGACTTTCATCTCTGTGTGCTGATATTGACACAGAGGAGGTTGACACATTTGTGAATATTCTCATGTTTGACAGTGCAGCATGTTTAGTGTGTTGTTTTGCATTGTGTGGTGAGTTAGAGCCGGGGGGAAAAGTCGGTCTGTTGAATAACATCGTACTAAACTCTGCGTGAGCTGAAAGGAGAGGATAGAGGACTTATACCAACACAAATGCTCAGCTAGATCAATCTTGTTGTGACTAAAATGTCAACTGAGAAAGAAAGAAATTCCGCTCACAAAGTTATGTACAAGTCCATGAACTGCACATATAATTATAATAGGACTGGGAATTGGCAAGGACTTCACAATACAAAATATCACGATTGTGATACGATGCATATTGTGATATATCGCGATATTCCACATAGTTTACTAAAAATGAAAACCTGATAGGAAATAAAAGTTGCTGTGTATGATCTGGGTAGTCTTAATACATTACATCACATTACATTTAACTTAGCAGACAAATTGAGTCAAAACAATTTGATTCAAAATTTTCTCTTCAATTTATTTCAGTGTTGACAAATTATCAAACACTGATGTAGCCGCCATGACGTCAAAATGAAAAATGAAATTTGAATGCACACATACACCTAAACTGGACACGCTGAAACAGTGAAGCTTGTAGTTCTCAACCCGTTTAAAACGTGAATTTTCTTTTTCAAAATATACATTTTTGGAGCTGGAAATCAGTACAGATATCACAAAAATAAATACTGCAGTATATTGCATATCGATATTTTAGCATTGCTCTTTTTAAGAAGTTGGTAGCACTGCGCGCACTGCTCGCCGTCACAGCTGCTGAGAACATTTCCAGTAACTCCAGAGCTTTAAAAGTTCAGAAGTCAAAATTTATTGAAAAAAATGGATGTAATGATATCCAAAATTCACAACATATTTTTATCTAACAAATGTTCTGCATTGGATGCCTGCTTTTTGTCTGTGTAACAGAAATTAGCGCCCGTGTGGGTGCCTCATTGCTGATTGGTTAATGCACATTTTGAAAATAAGTAAATCAAAACTAAAAAGTAAAATTAGTTGCTGCAGCACCCTCAGGACCCCCACTTCCTGTGCCACTGGGAAGCTGACAGTGGCCACCTTAGAGTGAAAAACTGAAGCCACCAAGTGTGGAAAATGTTCATCCAAGTAACAAGATGTTAATTTTAAAGAGAACAAAAACACACCACCACCTTTCTTTCCTGTATCTCTCAAAGTTAATGCAATTTCCTGCCTCTGAAAAGGTAAAAGCCCCTTTATAAGTCCTGCAAATGGCAGGTTTGGCTCGTGCAGGCACTTGTGTTTCTATTCATTAGAGGTTGTTTTTATTCAGCCTGCTTTGGCCCATTTCCATCTAACTGGACTGATTGAGGACATTTCTTAAATGGGCTCCTCTTTACCCCACAGAGTTAATGAAGGGAGGGTTGGTGGGCCGTTTTCAGCCAACGCTCGGTCCCACTCCACTAAAGAAGTGCTGCATTCTGTCTGCTGATTGGATGCGATGAATTGCATGAATATAGGCGATGGAAAGACCGGAGATGCTCGTATTAATCTGAACTTTGTGAGGTTGCATTTGCACCTTAATGCACAAGGTGTCCCTGGATATTTTGTTGCTGCTTCTGGGGAAATTTTCTGCATGCTCTCTTCTTCATCTGCTCTTAGGCTTTTGTTTCCAGCAGTGGTTGTTCATAGACCGATCCAGCCCATACTGCAGGTTATTTCTCTGATTATCAAGGTTTTTGATTTTATTTTTCAGCATTGTTCAAAAGCCCACTCAGAACCTGGTTGTTGTGGTCTTTCATGTGTCCCTCCAGGTTACCACTCCAGCCTTCGGCCCCGTTAACACCTACGAGCTGCTTCACCACATGACAGGAAAAGGTCTGTCAGCCAAGTACCATTTCCCCAGACAGCCCTGTTTGTACCAGTCCAGTATGGTGGCTGTACAGGTGACACTGACCAACAGCTCAGAACACAGCCTTGAGGAGATTCATATAGGAGAGCGAAGCCCAGCGAGCCTTAACATCCACTGCTTTAACACCGTTGGTGAGTATAAGGATCCAACATGTTAAAGACTCCACCGCTCACTGCAGCGTGTGGTCACCATGTGTCGTAGATGGGATGAAACAGTTAAAAACCTCCATTACAGTGTTTGCAAATTTGCTGTATATTGTGATAAAGAACATACTGTACACTAGTCTATACTCTAAATTGAGGCTCACTGATATGGGATGTTTGGGGTCAATGCTAATGCCATTATTAAGGAGCAAGAAGATTCCGATATTTGATATATTGGCCGATGTTGTACATGTGATATTGGCTGAATGTGGTTATCATTCGAGACATGTGATAAAGGCAGGATATCTTACATTTTAACAAACTTTATTCCAACTATCAGTGCTTTAATGGACTGCCATCTGCCAGACAAACTACGTAATTACACCATTTTAAATCACTAGTCCAAGCATTTTCGCAGCCTTCAAAAACAGTTTTGATATCGGCTCATATCGGAGACAATATGCCTTCATACAGTCATATTGTCATCAGTTCCCAGAAACCAACAAGAAATTGATCGAACTTATTACATCTTCTTGTACTTGCACCTCAGTGAGGACCAGCATGAGTCTCTATTAACCGAGTGAAGTCATTTTTGGGAAGTGAGGACATTTTGGCTGGTCCTCACTATGTCGCCGGGTTTTTTTAAGGTTAAGACTTGGTTTTAGGGTTAGGGTTAGGTATTTAGTTTTGATGGTTAGGGTAAGGTGCTAGAAAATGCATTGTGTCAATGAACGTCCTCGCATGTATATTAATACAAACGTGTGTGTGTGTTTGTGTCAAAACCTGATACGTCTTCTTCCTCTGTGCCATAGAGCTCCATTGTTGACTAAAGACTTGTAAAAACACATCAGTGAGCCACACTGTTGCACTGGTTAACACGTTCCTTCATTACTATGAACACACACTTTAGTTTAATTTGACTCAATCCCACACACACACTGTCCTGCCGTTCCAAATACTCACTAGAGGACCATGTGTGGATTAATCCGCTGCTGAAAATAGTCCCCAACAAAATACTTTTTCCTCCTTGTCAAGTCATGTTTGTTAAAAGCTACAATCCTCAGCTGGATTTAGGATATGATCCAACCTTTTTAACAAATGAAAGCACATTTTTATGATCAGTTTTTGAAGATTGACACCTTCAGTAGTAATTAATGGGCTTAAGGCTGGAGAACCAATGACAGGATTCAGAAGTCGATTCAGAAGTGTAGAGAGACTCACGACCAAAGCATTATTGGTTTTGATCCATTACTGGTATTTGTTTAATAAACGGGAAGAAGACTGGCAGTTTTATCACTCAAAGAGTGTAAACATTAAATAAAAATCTCAATTTTTGTTCAGTCTAACTGCCATTAAGAAATCTGCATAAATATATAAAAATAGTTATAATTTAATCAGTATGTTTGCTCTGATTTCTTATATCTTGTATGTTTTCCAGTTCCCTTAGACAGTCTGTCAGATTTACACTCATTTTTAAAAATATGCAGCAACTTCAAGCTTGTGTGGGATCTTTTTTTCTCCTCCTATCGCCAGTATAATGCTACTGACCTGTGACTATTCAAATTACTGCCAGTCTTCACACGTGTCCTGTTTGTAATGTAAACAACCAAATCTGTTCCAGTTTCTGTGATATTTGTTCTTGCTCTGACTCATCCATGATGGCTACTGGACCTCCTGCAGCTTTTTACTCTGAATGGTTTTCAGACAGATATTAAACGACCATTATGTTATCAGAAGCCTTTGAGCCGGTTTGCTATCTTAGCAAATAGCCTCGTCCCATTCCCTCACCCTGAAAACAGCCAATATGGCTTCAGCTAATCCCTGATGGTAAATATCGATCAGGACAAACAAATGAGCGTCATCTCCATATTTCTTGTCACCAGTGTTGTGTGATCCCTGCACTCGGTATAATACAGACTGAGAACGGTGCTTTCTCTAGATTTTCTTTTCATAAACACGCACACACAGACATGGTGTGCGTTGGAGCACGTTGAAACCATCAATTGCAGCGGATTGATTGGGCATTGACGGAACTCAAGCAGCCAAACGGTGGGTAATTTGGATCGATCAAGCCCAGCCACAGCGAGCGGGCAGCTCAAGTCGGTTCAGATAAGTTGCAGAGGATGAAGACAGACAAAGCTTTATGTAACGCTGCTTTGTGTGTGTTCTTGGATAATACATGACAGGGGTTGGATTTAATAAGAAATATCTCATGTGGCCTCTACAAAGAGCATTACCTTTAATTGGTCATTAAGTCGGTCACTGTTTATGTTTTCCGACATACTCCTAAATCAATTCACATATTTTTATTTACTAGTCAGTAACAGGTAGCTGCTGGCAACCCCCCTGCCTTTAATATTTCAAACACCAAAATGAGAAAAATAAGACATCAAGTTGCTGTTGGGGGGTTTTGTGGTTTTGAAGACATTTTTCAAAGGTTTAAAGACCATTTCAGTTTGTTGCAGCATGACTTTCATTTCATTGTGTTGCCCATAGTTCCCATCTGTAACAATAACATTATGCTCACCAGAGTAACTGCAGAGACGTGGAAACACAGTGACATTGCAAGAGATCTGAAAGAGCAATAAACATGAGAGGTCACAACCCCCGAAAAACTTACAGTCATCTTGTGCAGGCTGATTTTAATGGAATCATCCCAGTCTATTTTTGGCTTGTCTCCATGAGCAGAGATCGTCCCTTTCTTCTCCAAATGTTGTTAAAATGTGACCATGTGTTTACTTTAGCAGATGTCAGACTGGATTTTTAAACCCCATTCACTGCCATTCATGTTGAAACAGGGTATAGAAACACTATAGGACATGTGAAAGTTGTGAGTTATAGGTAATTCACCATTCTTTAAAAGAGAAGGTCTATGTTTATTTGGTCAAAAATCGCTGAGCGAGAGAGAGAGAGGAGCCGTGGAGACCAAGGTAGTTATGCCTGGAAAAATAGTTCCTTACAAGTGCTGCCTTCTCTCAAATATTAGTGTGACGGAGGATTTTGACACAAACATTCTCTTTAACTAACATTGTCACTTTTTCAAACCTAAGTGGGGATTTTGCTTTTGTTCTTTGTTACTGAGACTTCTATGAGAGTATGAAAGCCACTCAAGTGTGTTTGTATAATAACTGTGAAGCTACAGCCAGCAGCTGGTCAGATTAACTTATTTCAGCACAAATAATTCCTTTCAATGAGCACTTTTAAATGCTTAAAAACTAATGTTAATGCTCAAAAACCTGTCACAAAGTTGGTATGTAGTGTTGTAACTTAAACTGCAGATTTTAGAAATCTCCGATTTGATTTTTCCTTTGTTATTAAGCATATAACTACTAACTTACTTCAGTTCCTCTTTCTATTTTGGAGCATTAATAGAAGTTCTTATCCCCCCTTTTTTATCTTCACACATTGGTAGATTATTATTTGTTCAGTAAATAAGCAACTTCAGATGGTATTAGTTCCTCTTATGTTTTGGATAAACACAGAAAACGAGGGAGCAGGATGCAGAGACTCTAAAACAACATAAAGTGAAAAGCAGAAAAGCCTGTTAGAGCAGCAGTGAAGGCTGGATTGGAAGTGAGTCCATGATGGCTCTGTTTTCAGACGGTTTCCTCTGGAGTCTCCTCTCTGCCTGTGGAAAGAGTTATACAGTAAAACAGCGCAGCTCCACGGAGAGAGAAACACAGGCCGAGCGGGGAAGCGTGGAGGATGTTTCTGTCTGTCTGTGTTCTTCTCATCCTTAACCTCCTTCCTCCTCCTCCCCCCCTCCTCTCCCCCTCCTCCTCCACCTCTCCAGACTGGCACTTCAGCATTTTTTGACTTTACTTAACTCACGGTCTCGCTCACATTTCGCCCGCTCTGTCCGCCTGCCGCGCTCCCTTTGACAAGCCTGTTGTTTTGGAAATATGCTAGTCCTTCATGTGCTTTTTTTCCCCCGACGCTGGAGGTGTGGGGAATGAGATTGAAGGATAGATTTCTCACACACGGTGGCCTTGCTTTGTGAAGTAGAAAACACAAGTGGTGTGGATGCCTGTCTGTTCCACTCTGCTGCTGCCCTCCTCCTCCTCCTCCTCCTCTCTGCCTTCGCTCCATCCTTCCTCACGCCGCACACTGTGCCCTTGTCACTCACTCTTCCTTTTTTCCTCTCGTCTTTCCTCCCCTCTCTCCCGTTCTCAGAGCGGCTGGAGCCAGAGGCCTCGGTGACGGTTTCCATGGGTATTGACTTCAGCGACTCGACACAAGCAGCCAACTTCCAGTTGTGGTGAGACAACTTGACACCCACTCATATCCAGCCAGGCTTAATTTTCTCTCTGAGGCCTTCAGTTAAACATCTCTTTACTCTGCCTCAGGTTTATCATCAGCGTCTTCTTACCGTTTTCTGCTTTTATTTGTTCTGTGTTCGTTCTCTTTTTCCTGCCCGCTCTGTGCCGGCACTCCCAGGTGAGACATCAGCCACAATTGATCCGAGTTCACTGGGATAACAATTATTCCTCTAGTAATCAGCCCGGCCCAAATCAACCTGCTGAATGCCATTGGCACTGCTGCTCAGCCGATCAATAACCTTATCAGAAAATCTGTTCAGGATGGGGGAATCAATCTGGCCCAAAATGCCATTCACAGAGCGTGATTCGCAAGGCAATGAGAGGAGAAACATTTATTTCACAAATAAAACACACACAGTTTCACTTCTCCACATCCTCATCCGTTCATTCAGCTTAAAATGAGCTGAGATGTCCTGATTTAAAAGCCTCTTTATGTTAGACATCCTGTGAAGAAGTGACTCTTCCTTCTCTGTTTTTTGCTCTCTCAGCACCAAGGAGGATCAGTTCAGTGTGTCCATCCAGCCGGCAGTGGGAGAGCTTTTAATGCCCAGCAGCATGACTGATGAGGACTTCTGCAAGGAGCAAGGTGAGCAGCATCCGCATCAGTGTTTGGATCTTTCAAAAACACTCTTGTTTTGACTGAAAACACAGCCAAGATCGTTGTCATTATCATTAAATACAAACTTGAATTGTTTATGCACATGAATTTGTCTGAATAAACGCGTTTACTCAATACCTATAAGGTCATATTTGATAAAAGGTTGCTGGAAGAACCCTGTTTGAGTGTTTGTTATTTTTAAGTCTAGTTTTTGTTGCTTTTTATTTGATGTTAAATCAAATCAGTAACAACAGAAGAACTAATTTGCTTTTCTGTTTTCTGTGAATGTTTAAATGATCTTGAGTCTCAATTCAAAGATTCCTCTTGTAACTCGTCTATGCAAAAATGAAAATCTGCTGCTGTCAGGATGAAAAAAATATAATGCTGTCAATATTCCTTTTTTTTTTTTTTTTTTTGAAAATCCCACAAAACCAACATGTGGTAATCCATCTCTCCATACTTCTGGTTTGTGGCCATTGGCCACAAGTGCTTTCACACCCAAGGAAGAAATGAAAAAGAAATGAAAATGAAGAAATGAAAAACAACTGACAAAGACTGTAGTTTCTTTCTTCTTTTTTTTTTTTCACAGGGATTTTAATTTCCTAGATTTTCTTCAACCATGCTGTCTGTAACAAACTTAACTCAACCAGTGAATATTGCATTTGTGGGGACTATTTTCTCGTGTGCATTAATACACATTAGGTGCCCTAGCTGGTATGTAAGGTAGCTGTCAGTGTTGGATTGACTCAGAGAAAACTGCAGTTCCCCGTAAAAAATAAAGCCTGAACGATTCTGGAATTGTGATAGATACGTCAGACTTTGAATGCTCTTGTCAGAAGGATAAATTCAACATTATTCTTGATCTTGTTGTGGGATTTATTGACAATAATAAAAGTATAAAGTATCACCAAAGATTTTCACTGAAGTTTAAATTGTTACTGATAAAGTTTCTGCCATCTAAAATACATTTTACAGATCTAATAACAACTGAACTGTAGGACTCAGTGTCAAAGCTACAGAGTAAATGTTTTTACTGTGTAGCTTCTCTGCCATGATCCACTATTATCTAAAACAATGCTGCTGACGCAGTACACGTGACCAGAACGTCAGAGAATAAACTGGAGTAAAATTACAACTATTTAACATTATAAGTGCAAAA
>JAQFJA010000011.1:23888506-23902489 GCA_029874485.1 Naso brachycentron | reverse complement strand
CCCTTCAATCACAGAGACATGCAGTCTTGGTAAGTCAGCTGGAATATTTATTGAACACACTGATAACTACATTTTATGCCATATATGGACTCTTATAAAAATATTACTATAAATGTGGCTTTAGGTTGCAGATTTTGCAGAAAATGCCCAGATATATCTAATTTATTAACATTAGCCTGAAAATACAAAGCTAATGACTTCTGGCCCATATAACCAGTCTGTGGCTCTTCACAGCCTGTTTAAGATTTGTGTTTATAACACAACATTTGTGTCCCTTGTCTTGCTGGAAGGGATGCTGGAGAAAGGAAGTTTTCCATCAAAGATTTTACAATAAAAGATGTTCATCATTGAAGCTCAGTTTTTATATTATGCTGTCAAGTGTTGGATATTTAGCTTATTTTCTTTCTATCAGCTATTCAATAAAATGGATTAATCCCTGTAGATGTTGACGAGGAATTTGCTAGTTACTTGTCTCGTGAAATGGGAGAACAGACTCTTACAGAACCGAACAAAAAAAACTCCAGAAATTCTAAATCTGTACCCCAATAAATTTGTTTTGTTTTGTGCATGACATCCAAATGGATGTAAAATGAGACAGAAATAAGACCTCTCAAGCTGCTCATCTAGTTTAAGACAGCCTATTAATAGAGTTGACATCCATCCTTAGAATTGTACAGTGGCTGGATTTACCATGCTGGAATAGAAAATACTGCCGATATGATGAGCTGTGGTGGGATAATGTGCTCGCTGTGGTTGTCTGTGTGATGGACCGAGAGTCTCGTCGATCAGCAGACCTCTAATTCCCTCCTGTCGATGGCGATAGTGTAATATGCTATCGATTGTGTCTTGATGAGGGTCAGATTACTAACAGGCTCCCTGGCGTGGTAATGATGGTGGCTGGATTTCCCAAAGAGGAAAATGTCACAGACTACTCGTAGTACAATGGTGTACTTCATCAACCCGGACTGTCCCCAACTGCACTGATGTTTTTGTGGTTGAGTAAACTATATGAACATAAGGCAGGAGAAATTAAATCTCACCCTCTTGTGAAGCTTGGTGATATGGAAAAAATATCATATCCGGATTTTTTCATGGCAGAATCAATTTCAATTTAATCGCGATTCTTTAGTTTTTTAATATTGCTTGAGAGTATTTTACAAGTTATGGCAAATTCAGGGCCACAGTTTTGCTTACAAACATATGGAAAGCTTCTATTTGGTTCCTGGCTCCTCATTTTGATGAATGAAGTATTAAATTCCAAGAATTACATGTAGAGTAAATGTGTTTTGTCAACTAACTGCGGGCTCTGCAAAGTAAACAACTCAAAAAAAACCAATGGAACTCCTCAGGTGAATTTGCGTGACGATGTGTTGCGACAGCCAATCAGTGTTGATATTCCCTCGACGTCACTGACTTCCTGAAGGCACAAACGTCTTTATGTCTGGATGTAAATCAGACATGGCAGCCAAAACAGCTGTTGCTTGTTGTTAAGTTTTTTTAACGTTTCAAGGTCTTCCAAAACAGATACAGAGCAGAAATGATAATGTAGTTAGTGACGGAAGAAATGGCAAACTCCCCTCCTGCTGACGCTAACATTACTAGCTAACACTAAAGTCTAAACTGTAGCTGTGTGTGACTTTGACAGACCACGGACGATTTTATTAACCTGGACATGATGAAGTTAAGTTTTCCAGTCTGTCTAGGACCTCCTCCACTGATGTAGCGTAGCAAACCGTAGTTAATGACAGAAAATGCCAAGTCCCCCCACCTCTGAACGAGCTAATGCTAAGTTAGCATAAGCAGACTCAGCTGCGACTCGTTCATGATGCTTTCTTTTTGTTTTACAAGACCGCGTCCTGGAAGGACGGAGGGAGGAAGGCACCACGTGTTTGCTGTGTTTAGTTTATGTGTGTGTATTTATGGGAGGCATTGAGCGGAACGGAGTAGCAAAAAAGGCTCGTGTGATTATGTCGAGAGAAAAATTTGTTGGGTGTGTGAGCCTAGAACTGCAATAGATAGATGTGCACTGACACATAATGTAAATGATCTCTAAGTAACAGCAGATCGTGGGCACATTCTAATATCATCATATCGCTCTCCTACCCTCTTGGCCAAAAGAAACACATTGACTTTGACCCTTAATCAAGCTGTTAGGTTTAAATGTAAAGACTCTCATTTCTCCCGTTCAGTCTCCTTCTCCTCTGCCTCTCCTTTCTCCCTCCCCTTGTCTTCCGCACCCCCTCCTCCCTTTCATATATTGGAGTTTAGAGGAAACCTGCCTGCTCTTTTAGCCGGGCCTATTTCCAGTGGCTTTTGCACATTCCAGTCAGTGCCTTTTCTGCCCTAGCGAGGCGGATGCCCTTAATAAAATGACAACAGTAATTTGCCTTTGTCATTCCGGTCCCAGCACAGACTACATCGTGGCTCAAAAATACAGTGCTAGAGGAGACGACCGAATGTGTGTGTCGGCTGGCTCTAATTCCCTTTTTTTCTATTTTCCAGAGAGCTGCCTTTTCCATTAAGCCTGAGGTGGCAGGTCTATTTAAAACCAGCCACGACCCCACCCCTCATTCACACAGCGCTCCAAGTCTGGGAGAAATAAGAAATTAACATCAGGACTGGAAGGGGAGGAATGGACATTTTGTTATTAGACTGTCCTTCAGTTTTATTCAAATTATTCCACCTTCCTTCCTCCATCTTTCCCCTCTCTTTGCTACCTTCTCTGACTCTAAGCAGGTGACATCGCTCACTCAGCTTCAGGCATGAGAGTGGAAGACAGGAGCTGCTGTTGCATACGGTGCCTGTTTAAAAGCTTCTTGATGGCACCGTATTAGAACGGGTGGTAATTGATGTAAAATATGACAGAGTGCTGTTGGCTTCCTCGACTAAGCACGGAGCAGTGCAACACGGAGGGAAGGGTCTCCAGTAATGTGACTGATTAATGAAGGATCACTCACTTACGCACACACACACACGCTGATTTTATGAAAAATTAAATTTGTGTTGTCATCCCGACAAGCAGGCACAGCCGGAAAAAGACTATTAGTTGGGAATCATTATCAATAGCAATATTTTCAAACTCCATTATGCCAATCAGGGTCAGAATCTGTTTAACAGATTTAGTTCCATTTGGCCCGTAATTGATAAATAATCAAAATTTATCAATGTACTCAAACCCATTTTCACTAACAATCACCGAAAAGAGACCCATTTACCACCTGACTTGGTCCAAATTAGGGACTAAATTGATGATCAATTAATCTCTAAAAAGGACTAGTAGTGTGTATGTGTGTGTGTTCGTGTGTTAGAGGCGATAGAGCTGGCCGATAAGGTGTGAGCTGAAAGGCACGATACAGTTAACAAGGACAGCAGAAGGTTTTCTGTTTGTTTGGTTGCTGCATGTTTAGTAAACAAGTAAAACCTGAAATACAACAGAGGTTGTATGTAAAAGTTAAAATGTTAAGAAATTCTGACAGGCATTTATCTGAAATTAAATCCGAATTCAGTTGGCTTTACAGTATGATTTAAACAAAAGTTTTTTATGTTTGATAAATGACGTTAATCAGTCTGATGTAAACAAATTGTCAGTATTGAAATGAACTTGATGTAAGAGTCTCTCCTTAATATTCTGGAAGAAAATAAAGACAAGCTAACAGCATACAAGGAAAATTTATCACTAAATGCTCTTATTTTGAAGTGACTCTAGCGCTAAATAAATCTCCAATTTATTAGACATTATCTTATAGATTCAAACTACTCAAATTGTCACATTAAACAAAAAATATCTTCATAAACATAAATTTACTCAGATGCAATTTACAGTTAAATCATTCACACATAGTGTGAAATCTGCAGCAACTGCATTTCAAGACTATTTTAGTGTAAAATTGAAGGTTTATTTTTGGCTCCTGTCAGAAATTTATGAGAAGCACCTCTGTGAGACATTCAGGGACATTTTGAAGATATGCTTATTTATTAGGATATTTGACTACATCCCATCCTAAGGTGCTTCAGCTCAAAATATTTTCTTTATAAAGCTGAATTCCATATCAAAAGTGTAATTCAAGGCTGGTTTCCTCATGGATGTCTGCACTGTGTGTGTGTAGAGAGGGGGAGGAATGATGTGTTCGCTGGTTGTTATTGAGGTGTGTGTCTTGCCATCCTGCGGGAGATGATCTCAGTGTGTCCCCTCAGTCAGAGAAATGTTAGACAGAATAAGGATGGATGGCCTCGTCTGTAAGAGGTGACCACCACAGCCCGCCTTTTCATGCTTGGGCCTGTGTTATGTGTGTGTGGAAGGCCGCGCGTTTGTTTCGTGTTTGATGGAACAACACTGTGTCACTGCCTTTAACTCTGAACTGCCGTCTCCTCTCTTCCTGTCCTTGTTGTCTGCAGGCTGGTGAAAGAGGAGATTGCGTATCAGACTGAGGCAAAGCAGCAGGAGGAGAAGATCGAGCGCATGAAGGCGGAGGCGGCAGATGAATATGTCGTCAAGAAACAGGTTTGTGTCGCATGTTTGATGCTGTAACACAGTCATGCCTGAATTCAGAAAAACTCTGGATCAGTGGTTGATTAATCTCAGCCACTCAGCGAAAGGTTTCGCTCTCCTGTAGTTAGGAAGTGAATTCGTCTGTCTTGATGATTCGAGTGGCCTCTCATTCATGTAATGACTTCAGTCCACAGTGATAATGAAGAATTAGGGTTTGGAAGTAGAATCATTAGCAATTTTGTAGTTTGCTTGGTGCTGATGTAATTATATCATGTTACTTTAGAGGAATTTGATAATTACTGACACATGCTGGCAGTT
This sequence comes from Naso brachycentron, assembly GCA_029874485.1. NCBI lineage: Eukaryota > Metazoa > Chordata > Actinopteri > Acanthuriformes > Acanthuridae > Naso > Naso brachycentron. Next base: position 23,897,682 of record JAQFJA010000011.1, on the reverse strand, counting down.
TAGTGTCCCTAATCTCCCCTGTGTCACTGTGCCTACAGCCTTCATCATTCTGTGCTTTAGAGAAAGCAGTGTTGGTTTTAGAAGTCTGGATGACACACGTCTGTTTATGGAGACTTTTACACGTCTACATGTGTTGCTTTTTAATTTGTTTTAACTGTGACCAGCAGCTCCACAGGACGCTCTGTCTGTCTGTTGGTCCACAGAAATTCCCCAATATGGTGGCCACAGTTTTCACCCTAGGAGGCTGAATTTGGCACGGAGGTCAAATTTGTGTGTGTGTGTGATAGAAAGTGTGTGTTTGTGTTCATGCCAGTTGTCTAAAAGAGGGTGTGACAGTGGGAGTGGCCTTAAAAAGGTGCATAATCTTAAAAGGGATTCACAGACTTGCATAAGATTTAGTGGAAAGGTTGGACATGAGTCAGAGGACAGCTGATTAACTGTGGCCTAAAAGGGGGCGTGGCAATGGGTGTGGCCTGTTACAAAAAGGTAGATAACTTTTAAGCGGATTCATGTAACTTGGCCAAGTTTTGTGGAAACTCATGCTAACTTTCATTGGTCATGGCTTGCCCCGCCCCTTCCATAACTCATCAGCTGTCCCAGATTGTAGACTCTTATGGGAGGCATCATTGCAGATGTAACTTTTATTTCTTCACTTTCACTTTCTTTCTTTACAAATATACAGTAAAGGATTTAACATTCAGTTAAGTACACAATATTTTGCATCCCAACAATGCACTTTAATATACTCAACATAATTAGCTGCTAGTCACAGCTGCTGCAAATCTGTGCTTGGTATTATTACATTTTTAATTAAGAGAAACAAATACAGTAGGAAATGCAGACAGATACTCAGGCACAGTCCATTTTACATGGAGGATTAAATTCAGATGATGTTGAATAAAATCTATTAATCATTGTGTGTTTTATAATAATATATTATTCTGAACTTTTTCCACTCACATTCCCATCAGCCTCTACTGAAATATTGTTTGTTTTTATTGTGCAATGGACCTTCCTCTGCGCCCTTAAATTAATAAAGTCATTATTATTATTATGATATTAAAATGAACTCCCTTGTTGTTTCCTAGTCAAAGTGTTAAAGTCTCATGTTCTAGAGAGACACGATATGGATTTTTATTCAGCCCAAATCAAAAATCAGTAAATCCCTGCTTCTTTATTTCTGATACAGATAACTGATAGATTCACATTTTTATATTTTAAGAAGCCTTTCATAACCTGTTAGCTTCAGCGCACCTGAGGGTAATAAAGGCAAAGATGGAAGATTAGAAACCCGTAGCTCTGACAAAACCAAATTAAACTGGCATCACTAATTTTTACCTTCTGTCGGAACGTTGCAGAACAAATACTGCAAATTGTAATCGTGTTGTCTTCCTCTGAAACTGTAAAAAACGTCCACACCGGCGACATGTTTGACTCTTTGACGTCTTCAGCGTGACCACAGCGTGCTGCACTTGTTCTTCCTCTTCACCTACTTTTCTTTCTTCTTCTGTGTTCATTAGCAGATCACATACCAACTTTAAAGTTACATGTCACCACCTCCTATGTGGGAGTGTGGAAGTTTTGCACTTGTTGAGGTAACTAAAGCACTTTTTGCTCAAATTCTAACCAGTAATGATTAATAACACTAATATAAATTTACTTTTATGCACATTAATTATTATGCATCTCTGCTGTATCCTAAGGAGTGTAGATATTTATTAAAAGGTTCATAGTATGTAGTGTCTCTGAAGTCAACGATTGGCCACAGCTTTTTTACTTCAAGCCATAAAAATCTTTGAGGTAGATAATCGCGTTTACACAAAAATTTTCATGCATATCTCCAAATAAAGCTAGAAATCAAGTGTAAAACCCTGTGTCCTTGACTTTAAATCCCCACATTATCTCTAAAATGCTAAATGCATGAACACTATCAAAACATGTGCAGAGTGTCCATCAGTGCTGCTCCACACCTCCCCAAGCTCGAACACTGGGTCCCAGTTAAAATGGATATCAGTTCTTTGTGTTCCAGGCAGGCAGGAAGTGCAGCGCAGGCCCAGCCTCTGATTATGTTTACTGCTGACATTAAAATTCTGTGTGTGTTTTTGTTTTGTTCATGCATTCATGGAGCGGCGGCTGAGGCTGAGCAGCAGGCTTGGCTGGTGTTAAATGGGGAGATTGGGAGACCAGATGGATTATGGTTGGAGATGAGAGGTCTGAGGCAGGATGGATTAGAGGTTTTTATTTTAATGGAATCAATACGCTGTAAGTGTCAACTTTATCCAGCGCTGATGGGATCATTCCACTGCACAGGGAGGGCACTGTGACTTTTCTCTGTTTCAGCACTCCTTTGCTTAGTCTGGCTCACCTTGTCACATCTATATGTCAACCAACTCTTACTAGTTGTCTACTGTCTTTCAGTGTGTCAGTTAGTCTGCCAGCCTGTGTATGAGTTCATCTGAGCGTCCGTTGGTGTGCACAGCCGTGAAATGTACATGTGTGTAACTGCGTCCATGTTTTGACTCTCCAGCCTGACAGAGGGCTTGGTGAGGAAGCATCTGTCATGAGCGAGTGTGTCTGACAGCGTTAGCCAACTCCTCTCTGCTCTTTAGGGTGCCAGCTGGGGGAATTCCACATTAGCCGCGGCTGTGAAAGTTCCCCAGGCTTTAACACACTTTCACTGCAGGCGTAGTAATACCTCTTTACGCCTGATCACGGGTGCCCTCGGCTCAGGGTTTCTTCATTTATCCAGGTGTGCAGTCAGATCGAGGTGGTCCCCTGCTGCCCAACTCCCTGCCCGATCGATAACTCAATAACATTTTTCATACCGCGGGCTTGTTGGGAGATGTTAACCACAGCAGAGTGTGTGTGGGACACCCTGCATGTTACTGAGGAACAAGGATACAGTGAATGAATATGCCTGTATCTGACTCTTGAAATTGATGTTCCATACTTGGAAAATACATGTTGGATAATGTGTTGTTATTTTGGAAGGCAGGTAATTGAAAACGATGAAGGTGGCAGTTTTGTTTGGACTAGTCAAATGAAAGGATGATGTTTTCTCTGTGTGGTTTCAGATGGAGGTGTTGCAGGAGTCCAAAATGATGATCCCAGACTGCCGCCGCCGTCTGACCACAGCACACGCAGATCTGCTTCAATTATTAGTGAGTAACACTCTGAGTAACTGAGGTTAGCGTGAAACAAACCTTTTCTTCTCACAACAGGACAAAACTGTATTGATGAAACTCTCAATCCATTTATTTCGTTGCTATCACTGCGACTAATTTAGGCCTTGTTGAGAAGCTACATGGTGTAACTGTATTTGTGGGACATTAAAGACACATAGTGACAAAAACAACCCTATTTTATTTAATTAGCCTAAATGTTAGCTTGTGTTTTCCCTCATATCGAACTGTTCATGTTTTATTTCCCCCCCTTTTTTTTCCTTTAACTATGTCTCAGGGTAACTTCTAGGGCTGCACGATTTTGAGAGAAAAAGTCTAGTTGCTTTTTTTTCAGGGGGACGGACTGATTTTGGATTTGCGATGTTTTTTGTGATTAGGGATGGGACCAAATATTGATGCGGCAATGTAATGTCCTGACTCGTGAGATACGATTATTAAATGGCTGGTGCCAAATTTTTATATTTTAATTGAAATAATATCAGAATATAAACAGAAGTCCCTGCCAGTCTGACCCGCCAGAGTTACTACTTCTTGACTTCTCGTGGTGACGCTTATGACATAAACGTCAGTAAGAAGAGCGGAAATTAATCAGCTGAAGAAGAGGTTGACAGCAGGATAATGACGGCATGAAAAAAATTTAAAGTTAAGACATGCACCAGCCACATCCAGCTTCGGATTTTGCAATATCGATGAGACAGACAGATATTGTGATTTATCATTATATAATTGTCTTGCTTTATAGGGATTATTTCTGAATCTCTATGTCATGAAACTATTATGAAATTATTGTTAGCATGGGTCATGTATCACATCATATTGTGAGTTACCCTGTGACTCCCACCCCTATTTGTGATATTAGAGGGAGTGATAATTTTTTTCAACAGTATTTTCATTTTCATTAGAAAATATATTAAAATGTTTATGGTGTGATATTTGCACGAATCTGTACCAGGGTCCCTGCGGATCCTTAAAAAGTCTTGAAAAGTCTCAAATTCATTACTAAGAGGTCCTAAAAAATTGGTACGGGGGAAGAGAACTTTTTTTTTTTTTTCTCCCCTTAATTTCAGCTCCATTGTGATGAGCTTCATTTATCTTCAGCTGCACACAGAGAGTAGAAGCCTTCTAGATATGAAAATGTATCAGGCCTCTTCTGAAAGACGTGAGTTGAGTACCTGCTCCTAGACTGTAGAAGGCAGCATTACACTCTACAGTGTACAGCCTGGCAGAAAGCCATTAGAAGAAGAAGAAGAGCGTGCGCCTCTCCAGTTGCACTCGGGTACGACTTGGCCATTTCATTCTTTACGAATTGTTGCTCATAATCTAGGCTACTTCTGTGGTTGGCCACTTTGCTAGTTCTGCTGTCAACAGCTGTTGGCTAACAGGTCTCGCCAACTATATTTTTGTCGTGAATCCGTCTTAAATTCCCTTCCAAGCGGCATTAAAACAGTCTTAAGAACTCTCAAATTTAACATCCTGAAACCTGCAGATACCCTGTGGACCAAAAAAAGATGTTTTGTGTCTGTAGAATATGATGTGTCAGCAACAACTCGGCAACACCACAATATCTGAACTAAAATGGTATTTTGAAAAACGCATCTCCTTTAGCAAATAGTGCATCGTCCTGCAATTATGAAAATGCATTAGTCCATATTGTAATTTCAGTTAAACTTAGAATTATTGTTCAGCCCTGATAACTTTACAAGTGAAATGAAGCTCATCACAGGACACATGCTTTCTGTTCAGTGCTAACTACAAAATGTTAGCATGCTAACATGCTAACTCAGGTGGTAACAATCCTAAATGTTTTGGTAGCCTAGCATCAGCGTGTTAGTGTTCTTAATCAGCACTTCTGTCTTACTTTTGTCTCATTAACTTAACTGCTATCTGCTGAAATGTTGCTAAACACTTGGAATAAGCTCAAAATCACGTTACACCAGTTTGCCATATTTGGCTGCGTCCACACAACCGCGATGTGTGTGCGAATCCCTTCGGGATTTAAGTTGATATGGCGAGAAGCAAACATAAGCATGCATGTGTCAGGGTCATCTCACTTAATGCAGAGCAACAGTCACGCAGCCGCCGGCGTGAGTCACTCACATGAGAGCTGAACGGCGGACAGAGGGAGCTAACCTGGAATTAGCATCCTCCCTTCTTTCCTCCTTTAGACAGACATGCACATATGCACACGCTCATCACTGTTCATTAGAGGCGCTGTCACCGCGGTGACCACCACAGGAACTCACACACACTTGATTAAAGGACATGGGCGCCATACTGTCACAATATCCGTTCCTCCAACTCTTAACCGCTAAATTTAGACCCCACTGAAGTGATACTGATTCCGGTATGACCCTGAAACGTGAAGTTTTAAGACGACAATCGAGAAGGATGTTTTAGTTTACAGGCAGTGAGACAAAAAGTTGAGCACAGTTGTGAATTCACGAAGTAGCTCGCTGTAATTCCTCATTTGGTGGAATTTAAGGAGTTGGCAGCATTTTTGCACCAAGGCTCTAAACCATACCTGTGTGTGTTTGTGTCTTTACAGCAAACAGAAGAGGACTTGAGCGAATCAGAGGAGTACAAAGAGGCTAAAAGCATATTGGACTCAGTGAAGCTTGAAGGATGATTTCTGATCTGTTTCTGTTCTCACTGTGAGATTCACTTGCTTTAAATGTCCATTCCTTTCGTCAGGCCCTGTTTGCGACCGTGGAGGCAAAGTGAATCCATTCAAAGTCTCTGTTCTTGATGTAATTATTTCTACTGTTTGCTGTTAACGTGCCACCGCGTTTGATCACACCTCTGCTGTGTTCAGTTTATTACACTACCGCAGTGGAGGGGTTTTTCTTCAGATTTTATTTGTCACACTAACACACAGTCTGGACATAATAGACGTAATCAAATACACACACATTTGTCTGCTGTCATCTCTGCAATTAAAACCAACACTGTTAATGGTGTCGGTCGACTGATTTGAAAGCCTTGCACTGGTCGCCGCTGTAAACGCTGAAAAGCTGCAGCTCTCTGAAGCTCCAGTGTTTTATGAAGTAACAGTTTTTGAATTCATTTTTGCATTCCTTTTTATATGTATTTGAGCGTGTTGATCCTCCAGGGACCTTGATTGCCTCTCAACTTCGTTCCTGACGCATCCCAGATTGTCATCCAGAGCTGCAATTAACATTTCACTCTTTTGATTAATCGTTAAGTTTGGAAAATGTCTCGGAAAAGTGGGAAAAAAACCACCACAAGTTTCCTGAGCTTGTTTTTATGTGTCCAAAAAACCATAAATTCAGCTTGCACAGCAGAAAAGTATTACATTTGGCAAACTTTTTCTTTTTTTTTTTTTTGGCTTGGAAAATAATTGATCAATTTTGAAAAATTGTTGGGAAATGTAATTGTCTTTCAGTCAACTAATAAACTGATGGTTTCAGCACTAACAGGCTTCTAAGTGATGGACTAAATTGCAGTGTGTTGTTCCCCTTCAGAGCAGTGAAATGGATTGAGTCTTGATACCTACAATAAAGACGAGAGCACTCTGGGAAACCACGTCAGTCAAATGACAAATGTTGGTTATGGCCGTGAATGACAAAAGCTGCCTGTCTGCTGTCCCCGCAGCACGCGCATCTATTATCCAAATGGCCTAAAATAACGACACCTCGCATTAAGGCTGAGAGAGTCCTTCCTAAATAGTCATACTAATAAATGAACTCAATTGCCAGACAAATTAAGGTTACATTTGACTTGATCCTTATTTTACAGATTTCGATAATTATCGGGATCACCCCGAAGTCTCATTAGCGCCCTAATGAGGCGCTGCTACGCCGTGGCATCTACCCCGCTCCATCTCGTTAAGGAAATCGCTCTTCAATGCTGATTATTTTATTTGGAGGTATAATTATATTTCTTTCGGATAAATCACGGCCTAATCGAGTCCGTACAGAGGGCAGCGGCGCTAATTGAGGCATGAGATGCGGCGGCAGGGCGCTACATGTGGGTTTGTGTGACCGGAGGACCCGCGCAGGCTGGATGACGGCGAGTACTCACATCCTGTAGACTGCTGCGGTAACAATACTGCAGTGTAAAATACACCTGCGTTTCAAAGTATTTGCCTAAAGAAGTAACTTATACCTCCAATGTTCATTTACATTAAATAGCCTTTCAAAATAAAAGCAGCAGAGTGGCTCATGTAAAGTATTTATAGGCCTTTACTATAAATATTTTAAAAAATAATAATAATAATATTTTTTTGGTTGATGCATATACCTGAAAGAAGCGTATTAATGGAGGTGGCGCACATTTTAAAAGGTGGGCAGTTTAATCTGTGAGTTGCATCATACTGTACAGACTGGTCACGTTTTTACTTTTAGACTCTTAATGTGAAAAGCGCATAACTGTCAAATTAATGTAGTGCAGTTAAAACTACAATAATGTCTCCAACCCGCTGGAGGATAGTGGGCTGCAAGTGTAAAATAGCCTAAAATATGCTTTAATAGCCTACAGTAGGCTACTTTTGTAGGCTATTTAAAAAAAAAAAGTATTTCCGCTGGTCTCATTCCTCAAACAAAACTAACTTCTCAACCTCTTTCCTCTCAGATGACCTGCTGCCTGCTGTGAATGATCAAGGCTTCTTAAATTAGCATCAAATGAACGAATTGGCCTTAATGATGACCTCAGATCAGCTACACCTGCCAACCTAATAAAGTGGGAGGATAATAAGAGAATACAGCATATGACACTAGTTCAGCTGTGGAAGGTGGCCACGTATGTTTAACCTCTGGAAAACCGAATATTTTAAAATAGGCTGGTACTTTAATTCATTTTTCAGTAGGCTGAGTTTATATTTCAAGCGTAAAACTCAGGGAAACGTGATGGACTATTCTGCTGTTTGGCAGTTTGGCTCCTTTGCGGATGAAAATCTTAATAATTTGCAATGAACATAGATTGCAAAACATTTATGTACAGCCACTTAAACCACTTATGGTTCAAATGCAGGCTGTGATTTCCATGTTAGTTCATCAGTAATAATCCAGTAACCTTACATAGCAGGTCTGCATATTTAAAAGGCTGTAACACTGATAAAGCTCATTTTAGCTGCTCAGTGAGCAGGACTACAGTTAGCCTGAGCTCTTTCTTTACTGTTTTTGTTGTTGTGAATTTGTTATATTTAAATTTATTGATACTAAAAGTTGGATGAACTGCGGTGGGGTTTCGACGAACCCTAGTTGACGCGGACGCGGCACGTTGCCGCCTCTGGCCTTAGCTGCACAGTAGGAAAGGTGCGTTTTCCGCTCAAGCGATTGAGCAGATATTCACCCCTTTTCTGCCGCAAAAGTTCGTCCGTTTGAAAGTTTCTGCCGCTGGCCGCAGGACGCAGAGCAGCCCGCTGAGTGCGGCTGAGTCGCCCTCCTCTTCTTCAGCACAGTATCTCAGCGCTCCAATCCCTCCAGATGGTCCCCAAATCAGCCTCATGAAACAAGAATCTCATTTGTTAAACTGGAGCTTGTGCAGATGGAAGATCGATTGTTTTTCTCCTCAGAAATCTCTAATTGAGTGAATACAGACTGCAGATCAGAGAGAGAGAGAGGAGAAGAAAACAAGGGGCCTAGCTGTTTGGAGAACCCGCACTGTAACCAAGAGGTCACGGGTTCAAGTCCCGCCAGCCGCCAAGTGTGCCTCATTCTGCAACAACCACAAGTGGATCTGAGGTAAAAGCCTTCAGACTCCAACCACAACGCAGCTTTTGCGGTATTATATCTTCTGTTGTTTTTTGCTGTTTTCATTAAAGTCACTCCTCATCTCCACCACGCGTGAAAATGTCTACTTTCCACTCAGATGCACCGCATTAACCTGCAGGGGGCGAATTTGTTTGTCTACTTTTATTTATATCACGGAGAAGATGGTGTGAGCGGGAGAGAGACGGAGCTCACTGTAACTTTGGTCCTTGTTTACACTAATTATCAACTGACAAAGTAAGGCCTTCGAGATACACACAGTAGA
>JAQFJA010000011.1:23814661-23832699 GCA_029874485.1 Naso brachycentron | reverse complement strand
TAAAATCCTATCTATAAGGAAAGGCGTAAAGACTTAATGTAAAAATTCTGGTCTGACATGACTCTGGTACTAATTGACATTATATGAAATTTATCAAGACAACAGGTTAACGTGAAGGTTGAACTCACTGTGGAAAATAAAGGTTTTTGTAATAAAGATTCTCAAAGGTTAAATTAAATAAGACCTTTGTTTGGTTTTGTTCGGTTAATAAGATTTGAAGCCCAGTTTTCAAGGCCTTTAAAGCATAATGGCACTCTAAACACAGAGGATATTAAAATCTACACAAGAGGTCAATCTTACTTTTGTGGCACGATGGCTAGAATAACTGTGTTTTCAGAGGGCTTTGTGGCGCGGATCAACCTGGAGAGAAAACACATTAAAAGGATTAAAAGTCAGCAGGAGTTCATACCATTCACACTTGGAGCTCATGAGAAGTGGCTCGGACTCACGTACAGTACAGAACAAACGTGTAGGCAGACTGAGGGTGATGTCACTGCCACAAAAGAAGAGCAGAACATTTCTGTTCTTTACACAGAAACACCAAACATAACATCTGCTTCGAGAGGTTTGGCCACAAAGCCGCACCGCTGGCAGGACGTACGGGAAAGTGGCCCGGGGGTGGAGGAGGAAAGAAGAGAGCGATGGAGGATGAAAGAGGGAACAGATGAAGGCAGAGATCCGCGTGGAGGATAAGGATGGGCTGAACACTGTTGAGGAAAGAAGCAAAGGAGCAACAGACAAACTGTGGCGATCAGGAGACGGGAGAGACAAATGGATTTGTTCCTTCACTTCGGGAAACACTGAAGCCCTTAAAATAAATCACTTAGCAACACATGAAGTGTATCCAAGAACTTTGGACGAGCTAGAACTGCATCTAACAATAACTACAGCCCAAAGTCTGATGAAAACACGATAGAAATAAACACAGACATATCTAAAAATAATGAGAAATATGTGTTTCACCAGCTTAAACACAAATAAAGGTTTTTATGGAGGTATTCATTAACACAACCATGGGACACACGTTAAACACATTGAGTCACGAAGACTGCCATTCAAATGCCCCTAAACACAGGCCTTTTTTCAAAGATGTAGCCAAAATGTCATTACAAGATTCAGTTTTGTTAAAGAGCTTAACTTACAGTAACAACTGTTTATCTTCAAATCAGCTGTTTTTCTCACAAAGAAGGAATCTGACATGCAAATCTCATTGTTTGAGATATTCGAGGGAAGAAGGGAAGACAATTCAGTGCAAAAAAATACGACTAAAATCAATCTTGAAATGCCGGCATGTACGCCAGAAAGTAACAGGGGACAAACTTAGCTCAGACAAGTGAAGCCAGAAGCATGAACTCAACTAAAACCTGGAAAGAACAAAGAGTGAATGAGGTTATTCTACAGTCACAGAGGTTTCCGACAGAGTGGCCAGTTTTCTGCTGTGGAAAAAGGGGCAAAAAAGGCTTCTGCATGTGTACTACTCCTGCTTCCCATGGGCCATCATCCAGCTTTTATGTCAACAAACAAACAATTTCAGGCTCAATGAACTGCTGCTATTTTACGTTAGCAGACCCTTATAATTTGTGACATTGAGTCTCCCTGATTTTCCTACTTTTAGAGCAAAACAAAGCATTAAAGAGCCTTAACAACACAAGCGAGCAGACTATAGTAACTCAGGAGGGCAGCTTAAGGTTGGAGATGCATGTGGTACCTCTTTTAAACAACAGATGGCACCAAAAAGCCCTTCATTACTCCCAAAGCCAGAGTGTGACAGACTGAACTGTGGCCATGCATGTGTATTCCTGATTTTAGGTAGAAATCTCATAAATATTGATCATTTTTGAAGTGAAGAATTACATCTCTGACCTTTTTTGTCTGATGAGGCTCATTCTAACTCTGTTTAACATGAAACATGCATGTTGGTCTGAAAACAGCATCAGAAAAGAAGCCACATTACAGTGTCAGTTCAAGTTCCTGAAGGAATCACAGTGCAATTTGATGCTTAAAGAAAGGAACAGGTCAGCCTTGTGAGAAAGGAGCTTATTCTGTTTTGCAGAGAATTAGAAGAAGTGGTCCGTGTATGAAGCTAAAGCCAGCACATGGTTAGCTTAGCATGGACATCAGAAACAAGCAGAAAGGGCTTGTCTGTCCAGTGGTGACAAAACCCTCCTTCCACCTTCTCTTAAGGTAGCTTTGTCTGTTTAATACTAATTTAAAAACAGTAAGAGTTTCGCTTTGTAACTGAGCTTGTGTGACTTTTTCAGGGTTGAACATCGTAATTATTGGTGCTAAAGGATGGATTTTGTTACTGCCAGACATTTCCCCTTGTTTCTACTCTTTTTTGCTAAGCTAAGCTAATCAGCTGCTGGCAGTAACTTTTTATTTACAGTACAGACAGTGCTTTAGGTGGGCTGGTATGCACCGGTACTCAGTATCCCCATTTCTAGATTTTACCTCCTGGCGTACCGGGACTTTTTACCGAGTACCGAGACCTCTCACAAGCCCTCAGTACCCTTAACTCTCCTCTCCATATCAGAGGGTTTCTTGGCGATTCATTGTATTAGGGTGCACTACATGATGCTCGCCTCTCTCTTTTCTCGCGGACTACGTGACGCTCACTTGTTGGCTCTCGCTGAAGTGGAATGTGACATTAACACAACATCCATGCACGCATGATTAAGGTTGCGTGTGCGCCTTGGAATGGCTCCACTGCATGTTTGCTTTGTGCTCCATCATCTGTCAACATCCACATTTCAGAGCAAGGCACAACAATGTTGGACAAACCAGGAAAAGAAAAGGAATAAAAATTGACAGTAATGTTGGCGTGGAAATGTGAACAAGAACACATTCTGATGATGACACAGCTCTCTGACGGTCAAACATATCTACACAAATACTGAGGAAGAAAACCATAAGTAGGCCTTGTTTGTTTACTTAATTAATTTTGTGAAAATCAGCATAATCTTCTAGTATTTTTTATTTACTATAAAAATTAAGAATGTAGACTATTTCTTGATGATTTGCTGATACCAGCCACCCGATTCACAGGCCAACAGGTGAACAGGGGGAGTGCCAGCACCTACTTTTTTTCCACTTAAAGCACTGAGTACAGATGTGAGTAAATATGATATTAATTGTATCATCTAACTCTCAGAAAAAAACCAATAGATGTATTTTCCTTACTGTCCAACTTACTCTCTTTTTAACTGTTTTAAAAAGAGGAGACAATCGGCAAAATCTTTTAAAGATGAATCAAAAACCAGCCACACAGACGCAGTGACAGCAGACATGCGTTTGGCTCACCGGCACACAGCTTCAGGCTCAAAGTAGCGCGAGTGGCGTCCATCAATGACGATAATCTCGTGGTGCTTGTCCAGGAAACACTCGACGGCAGACTCGGGCGTCCGTGCGATGTTACACCTGAACCCAGCGCGGTCGCAGGCCCACCAGAAGGCATCGCTTTGGCTGTCCTCCTTGGCGAACACCAGCAGGACCTGAGGAGACAGGAGAGAATGGACGCCGGGGTCAGACGGAGCTGCGACTACAGTGATAATTGCAAAATATCTCTGTTAGTAACTCACAATACAATTACTGACCAGACAGATGTTCTCATGCTAGACCTTCTTCTTTACTGTTAAAATTTTGAATTTGTCAATAGTTCATTGCCAGAATCTCCAGATATATTTTTAACTCTTCAACACCCATTTCCTTTATGAGGTGGAATTAGTTTTGATTATTAGACCCCTGATAAATAACAAAGTTTTCCAGAATTTATTAAACTGTTCTGCTGTTGGACAGTTTCAAAGACGGAGTGAGTTGTACTTTGAAGAGCATTGTAATATTTGTACATGACAGAAAGTATATTATTGAACAATAAGGTTAAAAGTCCTATCACAAAATGTTTTAACATTTCATACATTTAAATGAAATAATTGACAGCAAGAAACAAGCTGGCTAAGCTAAATACTCTGACAATAATTAGAGTCAAGGGAGGAATTATAGGATAGAGTTTCCTGAAGAAGTTATCAGTGGAACCTCTGAAGATGTGTTTACATTTTTCTAAACATAGAAAAGACATCAAATCATCTGACTGTGAGGAGTCACAGGGAGGATTTCACATTTGTGGAGTTTGCATCAAATATAAATTTCCACCCACAGTCTCATGACATAAACAGTTCAGGGGATTTGAAGACTACAAACTGTCAGTAACTGACAACATGTGCATCTGTCTGCTTGCTTTCCCCGTGTGGACAGTATCAGTTTGGTCCAAAGATTCGAGGCGAGACGAAACGGTTGCAAGGAAAGTTGCAGCAGCGTAAACTGTAAGTAATTCACTGTTAGCATTTTTGTTCATGTTTTAAGATGCCACCAATTATTACCTGATACAATGTGCATTATGATTTATGGTTGGCGATATGATACAAGAACAATATGGTCTCATTTAGAGCGATACAATATGATACGATCCAAAGAACAGAAATTGTGTAGTATTTTTCTCGTCTCTGTGTTGTTGTTATTTCACATGTTTGGTGTTTGGTGTCATGAAACGAAACCCATAAGCTGTTCGAGTCACTAGCTTTGCCCATTATCAAGGGACATGACAGGCTGACTATGATGTGGGGAGGGCGCACCCTCGGGGTTATCTGTTAAACGATTGGCTGTTTGCTGATGATAAATGTTTATGAGCCACTGCAGAGAAGCGCTTTTGTTTTTTTCATGCAGCTGTGAGTTTACCTATCAAACTTTCTACTGAATTAATTTTTTATTGTACTGATGATGTGTTTATCGCTGATAATATATTGATATCGTTTTATTGCCCATGCCTACACTGAACTACACAAACATTCAGTGCAAGGCCTCTATTCAGTCTGTGTGGACCGCAAACGCCGACTGAAAATGTCTCGTTCTCCTAGTGCTTCTTCTCTGCCATGATCCACCATTATCTGAAGTGACGCTGCTGATGCAATACACACCCACAATATCTGAGAATGAAGTGGAGTAACTATTTACCGACATCAGTGTGAGTAAAACATCCAGATAACGTTTGACATGCTCAGCACAAGGCAAAAATTCTCAGTATCAATAGTCGATTTTGCTTTGACAAACAATTTAAATCGATACAAATCACACTAGAAGGACGAGTTCCCGTTTACCTGTCAATGTAGTTTGACCATATCGACGTATTGTTACACCCCTACTGTCTCATCTAGTTGCAGCTGTGGAAACTGACTGTTTCAGAATGTTGCAGACCGGCGCATTACAGTGTTTTTAACTGTTAATCGCTTTAAGTAGTAGTTGCAAGTCTCAGCTCGTCTCGTATATTTTTGGTGTAAACTGGCCTTAAAGCTCTCTCCAGTCCCCTCCACGATAAAAAAAAAAAAAAAAACATTAAAAAAATTGTCATAAAGAGCAGATAAAGCATCACAGCTAAAGACATCACGTCATATAAATATCAGACTGTCTGAATTATTCCTTCAACATGAACTGAGCAGCAGCAAAGCTTCGTTTCACACAGGCGACATGAAGCCTGCAGAGCACGGACTCGTGTTTTTGATCGCACACTGTGTTTTGACCATGAACACAGCAGTCACCTTTGGTACAGTGGTGAGGAAATACAACACTCATACAGTAAAGACACGCACGCTCTCATGCAAGCACACACACGAACAGCTGGTCTGCAGCCAGAACCAACAGCACTCAGCTCAGCCTCGCAGCAGCATCACCTCCTGACTCCCTCTAAGGACAACAAAGGATAGAGTGACAGAGGGAGCGCATGGAGGTGCTGCAGCCGCGAGGGAGCGAGGGAAAAGAGTGGAAGAGCCTCACCCACACTTCCTGTATAGTTTTAAAATCACAGTTGTTTGTACTTCATAGTACCCACATTTCCAACACAGGAACTTTCCCCAGGACTAGGAGCCTGAGTGTGTTTCCACTGAAGGGACCAGAGACTAAAAAACATCCTTGGGACATTTTTACCCCCTCAAAAGACCCCATGCAGGAGGGGGGAGGCAGCAAAAATAGAGGAATCCTTGGGGTAAGGCCTGTAACACTGAAAATTTTTTATTGGCTGAGCGGTCCCTGCATTTTATTTCAGTCATTATCTAAAAAATCTGCAGATGCAAAGCAGTTTGTTTTTTGCTCACTGTGCTTGGCCAAATCAATATAGAAGACAGCATCTGACACATGGAATGATGCAGTTATTTCATTTTTATAAAAAATAGTCGTTGCTTCTTGATGTCAGCTGACAGATTTGCCTCATCTTGGCAGGTCATTAGACCACAATGGAAATTAGGGGTGGGAATCTCTTGGCTCCTAACGATTCCATTTGATTACGATTCAGGGTCCTATGATTAGATTATAAAACAATTACAGATTCATCAAGCTGCATCTTGAATTTATCTTAGAGTGACACAGTTTACATAGAGCGTGGCTCTTGTCCAATTCACCCTCTGCCAAATTTGTAGAAGCCAAATGCTTTAATCCACTCGGTGTTGGTCAGATCTCGCCATCAGCCATGTTTCTTCATTGTTTTCTTGTGTGCTCCCTGTAAACTGTGCGGGTGTGAGGCACACTGTTATTTTGTTCTCCGCCTATTTCGTTCCATCTATTTTATGTTATTTACAATTCCAATAACCGATTATGTAATCAATTCAGAAATGTCCATGTCTGAATCGCAGTGCATCTCAGAATCGATTTTTTTCCCCATTACTAGTGGAAATGCACACAACACTGGATGAAGCAACCTTAAAGTTTCTGGGGACTTAAAGTTTCAGGTATCTTGGGGGAAACGCGGCTAGAGTGACATCTATCTCTGCAGCCCTTCACAACTGAACATATGACAAACAGAAAAGTATGGAAAAGCACAGGTGAGAACGACAGAAGCAGACGATGTACAAGAAGAGGGAGAAAATGAGCTAGTATTGGTGAGTGCCTGTGAAAGGTCCACAGTCTTTGATCCCATGCTAGCTTGTGTAACCATGGCACTGCTTTGTGTAACCACGGTGCTAACATGTGAAATTCCACACACACGGTACCCAGTTGACCCTGGGACGCTGCCGACTGCACGGATCTCTGACCTGCCGCCCAAAAATGTCACTAACAGGAGGCGCCACCGGTCTTAAAAACCTGTGCGATGTACACACAAGCAGGCTTAAACACACGCTCACACTCCATCGCTGCAACATCACGTGTCTTTATAATTTCAAAAAATAAACTTTATTTGTAAAGCACCTTTCATGGAAGAAATGCAGCTCATAGTGCTTTAGAATAAAGAAGTGCATCACACAAAAATAGACATGTAGTGAAAAACACGGATAGAAAGTATCACTGAGTCACTTGTTGGCTTCCAGGTTTGTATAGTGCTCAGCTGGCACAGAGTTTTATCACTGACTCCTGCTGCGAGCTGACTCACATTCTCAGAGTTCAGAGGTTAATCCGCTATGTTTGCACAACCAGGACTGATGCCACCTAACGCCAGGAGACTCCCAAAACAGTGAGGTGTCATCAGGCTAACTAACTTCAAGAAAGCCAGGTTGAAAGTCTCCAGGGCTGTGAGGTGGGATCAGCAAATGTCGAAGAAAACTCACTGTATGTAACTTTCTTCTGCAGAGCATTTTATCTCTTTTCATCTCTCTGTGTCTGAAGGAGTGAAGCAGGAGAGGACGTGGATCCAGCAGAAGGCTGGAGGTACAGCCTCAGGAGGCTGCTTTCAGAGAGCAGTTTAAGGGTTTTATGGGGCATTAGAGGAGGTCTTAGAAGGTTTTTTAATAAAGCCTCTGGTCCTTCCACCTGCCTGCATGCTGTCACAGATCCCTGGTGCGATGTTATTTGGCATGCTGAGTAAGGAGGAGGAGGAGGAGGGCAGAGAAGGCAGAGCGCGGGATACTGCAATTGGCATGAACACGAGCGGCATGCCAGGCCTCTCACATCACTGCACTGGAGCAGGAACGAAGCTGAACTCAGAAACCCCAGGAGATCAGTCCAACCAGCACAGCTCAAACTGAGGCAAATTAAATCAAAGCAATAAACAAGCACCTAATAAAGTGGTTGATTCCTGAAGTAGAGGCTGCCAGAGCAGAGGAATGCTTTGTGGTACCTGCGCCTGAACCAGCTGGTAACCTCCAGGAACTCTCAGTTTCTTTGTTACATAAGGATAAATCTAACCAGCACATGTCCTAATCTCCACCCCGAGGATGAGCACAGGCAATCCCTGACTCATCTCTACCTAACCCTCCAATATTCCCAAGTGCATGACGGGCAAGATAACATCCCAGTAGGACTGACTGGAGTTGGGTTGCGCCAGAAGCCCCACGATATGGTACTATCACTATACTTAAGTAACAATACGATATTATCACGATATGTTGGGTGTTGCTAAATCACATACTGCAATTTTCTCACTTTTTTGAACTGCAAATCATTTTCCCAAAGTAAAACTCTATCAGCATCATCTGTTTCATCCAATATGACACATTTTTCAGTCTATTCATCTCCCTTTAATCATTTTCTATTGCATTTTTTTTGATTACCTCACCAGTGAACACTTAGCACGATCTAGTGGACTTAAAAGTCAACTGATTTTATTATTTTATTATACAAAAAGGTGAGTTTGTATTTGCAACATTTATGAAGAATTTATTTAAGAAAATATCGATACTTGGTTTCTATGAATTGTTACAACATCGTCACGCAAAACATCGCAATATTACGATGTATCATTGTTTTACCTCAATCCTAGGACTGACACAGCAGAGGTCAAACAAGGTGTGTGAGAGTTTGAGGTGAACATTTTACAAAAATACAATATCCTTTAAAAGCTGAAAATGTCGAGTTGATGAAGGTAAATTAAGATCAAGCAGCCTCCATGACTTACAACAAGACACAGAGCGGGAAGCGCTCAAAACTGCAGTTCTTCGAATGGCCACTTGAGGCCCAAAAGAGAGTTACGTAACAAAATACAGAAAATAACTGAACTTCATTTAATTTATCCTTGCAGAGCTAAAACAGTTAATAAATAACTCGACTGACTGAAAACTGATACAAATGATTTATTCTTTTCAGTTAATTATTCCCCCAATAATTCATATTAATACTAATTAATAACATAAATTAAAACTAGAGCTAAAAGACTTAAAAAAGCAAAGAGTCCGTTTTCAATGTAAATAAATACAAACAGAAACAATAAAAACAATTGAAAGATGCTATTACAAAAACGCAAGTTAGCATTTGTCATGACCAAATATTTTTGCTGTTTCTGACTTTTGCTTGCACACCTGAAGCAGCTCTGCAAAGTTGTCATGAGCATTTGACCATTTTTTTTTACATTTCATTAATCAATCCAACAATCTTTAGATGCATCACCAATAAAACAATCACCAGTTGCAGCCCACATGCATAGAAAGACATTGAGGGAACTCAAGCTGAAACGAGTAACAGCGACAACGTAAAAGAGCGTACACTCCTGTTTACTGATGAGCTTCTTACGAAAATGTATCATGGTGTCAGAGGTCTGTTTTATTCTTACCTGAATTGGCTCTTGAGTCAGTCTCATAGGTCCAACACATTCTTCTGTAGCCGAAACCTGCAAACAACAGATGAGCCACAGTGAATCACTGTTACAGATACACATAAAACACCAACAAATCAAAAAAGCTGTGAACACTTCTTACCATTATTTTACCATTGCCGTCCAGAAGCATTCTGACATATTGGTTTTGTCTTACCTCCCTCTTTCAGCTTTAAAAGTCTAAGAACCAATAAAACAAGTATTTCCCCAGTCAACCAACAATAGCCTCCCAACACAACAAATATCTGGACTCTTTTCTGTGGATTTTGTAATCTCCGCTCCGACGCTGGATGTTTACATGCAGCACTAGCAGCACAGAGTGAACCTGTCCACTGCAAACATCTTTAGAAGGTATTAGCAACCAGTCACAGATTGAACTCGCAGGTTTACTTGCATAATCCGACTGCAGGAGCATCACATTCTGAGCTGCAAACATGTGTGTGTTTGTGTGTGTGTATGTGTGCGTGTGTGTGTAGGCTTCTTAACCCCATGCGTCATCCTGGTGTGAGTAAGCAACTCAGCTACATGTGCATTCTTTGAGCATATGCATGCACACACATGCTTACACCACACCATGAATCAGTGTGCGCCATATCACACAATATTACAGTGGAGACCATGTTAACTCTGTGTGTCATGTCTGAGAATCAACTATTAGTTATCTGGTCATTTTAGAGCAAATTTTGTGTGGATGAGTCATTTTTCCTCGTTGTACAGTCTTTGTTAGAATGTGTGTTTTCTGTTCTCTCACACAAACACTCATAACACACATAGGAATGTTGCAGATTAAAGTCTCTTTCCAGTGCCTATGAGGCATCCACAAAACCAGAGAGAGGAGATAAAGATGGGGGAGGAGGGGATTTCAGTTAATTCTTCTCGAGGCACAAGCTCCATGACGCCACGCACAAACTCCACTCAGCCATTCCGAAGCCTCTCTATGACTAAAGCAGTGAGGTAAACAGGAGCAGGTGACTCAGCCGCACATCAGTATTACTTCACAGAGGTAATTAGGCTTAAAGGTGGACATACCTCAAACCACATCTAATCTGAAAAAGCCACTACGAACAACCATGTTATTAAGAGCTTTTGGCCACTACATTTGGAAAAAATGTAGTCTCACTTTGGGCAATATGCATGAACTAACAGAGACGAAGGATGATAAAAAACTGCAGAATTTCACTGCATGTTGAGAACTTGATATAAGTAAAAATATGTAACTTGATCGGGACCCATGGATTAGAAAACGACTTAATGATGCACTACTGAAGTAAGGGTTTAAATACAGGCATTTCATTTATATTGGAGTATTTTGACATTAACTTATATTTTTTACCCTTTTGTAGCCTATAATGTCTGTCATAGTGATTGTTGTTTTTTGCAAATAAAGCAACAAAATGTAACTTGACCACGACCCGGGGTTTCGAAAAACAAAACTTAACAATGCACGCCACTATGTCGCACAAAACAGCAATTTTAGTGAAAACGGGTCATATTTTATGAAGGAAATGTCCTCTGGTTTTCTCTCTGATGTCCTACAACTGCTCTGCCTCAACACTGTGATTCACGCAGGTTCCTGAAAGCAACATGTAGGCTGTCTGTGCTGCAGCTGCAGCACCAGGTAGTCGTGGTGACAGCTCCGCTAAACAAAAGGCTGCAGACAGACAGAGCAGTCGTAAGACATCAGAGGGAAAACCAGAGGAAATTTCTTCCAAAAATATGACCTGATTTCACTAAAACTGCTGTTTTTTTGTGCGACTTAGTAACATGCATTGTTAAGTTTTGTTTTTTTGAAACCCCGGGTCGTGGTCAAGTTAAGTTTTTTTTGCTTTAAATGCAAAAAACATCAATCACTATGACAGACATATTAGGCTACAAAAGGGTTAAAAATGTAAGTTAATGTCAAAGTATTCCAATATAAAATGAAATGCCTGGACTTAAACCCTTACTTCAGTAAAATCATGTAAATATTATTAGCAAAATCTACTTCAAGATTCTAAAGAAACATTTATTCTGCAGTAAAATTGTCATGGCAACAGCAACACAAGCAGATGTCCTTCAAACTTGTAGTTGCAAAATGGTTTTAGTTGTAATAAGTTATTTCTAATTAAGAGCAGCATATTTCTAAGACAGTCTCTGATCACAGCAGCTTCTGTTCTTTGAGCCAGACCAGACTGACAGTGAGGAGAGGGAAAGAGTAACAGGATGACTGTACATTTATGTGTGAACATGTAAAAAGTCCTTTAAGCAATGTTAGCACTAGCTAACACCTTCTCCCTGCTCTAGTTTAGCAAAAGAAAAGAAAAGGCCAAAATGTGTAGAAGGACAGCTGACTTGCAGGACTGTGTTGTCACAGTCATGTGGACCTCACATCACAGTTGTTTGTCTTGGAGTACAAAGAAACTCTTGAAGACTGAGTAGGAATTCCTTTTATGTTGAAGGCCATCTTACTGAGGTCTAAAAGGGCAAATAAATTAGGTCAATCAAGTAAGAAATCCCAAGGGAGTGCTGAGCAGATATTCACCAAGTTAGCAAGACAGACAATGACCATGTGTTGCTTTAAGTGTTTCAGCAAAAGACCCGTGAGATGAAACGGGAAGGGGACTGACTCATAAGTGAGTGCTTCTGTGAGGATGAAGCACACGCTCTTAAAAAAAGAAAAAGAAAAAAGGAGTAGTTCTGTTTTAGTTGAGGACAGCCAGATGTGAAACAGGACAGGAAGGAAGCCAGCGCAACTCGGTCAGTACTCAAGCTAATAGTGCAATTTGGAGAGGGATCAATCAGTGGAAGTGGAGATGATGGAGGATAATGTGGATGAAGTTTGCATTAAGCACCATCTAGTCTTAGAGTAGGTGACACGTCTTCACGGAAACACGGGAATGGAAAACAAGTGGCAGAAGATTCAGAAGCACACAGATAAAAGCCTCTGACCTTTAAGATGAATGAAAGAGGAAAGATGGATGGAGTATTTATGAGGATTCAAACAAACAAGAAGCAGAAGAGGAAAGAGGACAAACATATTAAAAGAGAGATAAGAAAGTGGACAGAAATTAGACAGAGTCTGTGCAAAGCTGGAGGAGAGAGAAAGTGACGCAAAGAAATTCATTTTAAAAAGCTGGTATCTTGCTTGTTATCAGTAACTCTAAACCTGTACGTCTGCATTAAGGAACATGAGGACCTGCAGCTGATCGTGTCCTCCAGCAAACCTCAGTAGTTAGATAAGCAGGAAATCAAAAATTCTGCTAAACTGCACATATGACTGTAGGCTCTAAATGCACACAATGAAAAGTCCTGGTATCATGCTGTTAATTAGTAGTGCAAGTCAGATAGAGGAGCTCAAAAATTCTTAGACTTTAATATTTTCTAGTTAAGTGATGTATTAAATATGGATGATCTCCTGAGTAAAATTCATAAGCTACCCAGCAGCACACATAACAAAAAGCTCCAACTTTACCAGCTGCAACATTAATGTACATTAAATTATCAATAACTACAATAACTATTATACAGCTACACGGTAGTGAAATCAGGCATCTTGCATGATTGCTTTCAGCTGACGTACTTTAAGTATATTTCAATTCAACTTACGAAAATTGACAATCACCAAGATACTTGCAGACAAAATCTTTTTCTTTCTGCTCTTAGAAGAGGTGTCAGTAACACACCTTAAGGCAAGCAGCCACCTGCCATAAAAAGGACAAATTCAGTTAGTTAAGTTTTTTTGGTGAGCTCTTTCATACTGTCAGACTCTTTAGGTCCACAGACTTGTATTTTAAGTGTAATTCATTTGCCAACAAACATAAAACACACTATAAACAGAGTTAAAAGTGACTTTGACCATAAATATGTCAAAAGTATTTTAATAAGTTACCACTGCATTGCTATGCTAACCATACTATGCTAACGTGCTACGCTAACCTTAGCTCAATGCTAAGGCTAACAAGCTTGTTAGCTTTACCCAGTGCCTCTGCATATCCCTGTTGTACTTTTATAACACTAGGTCAATGAGATGTTTCCTAATCTTTTGTTATGTGTGTGTTTTGCACCTTTTTGATGGGTATGTATGCAGGTAACTCATGAGTTTAGCAAAGTCGAGGTTTTTCCTCCCTAAAACTCGCTAATCTTATCTCTGTAGGTGAGCTGTTGAAGTTTAGTAGCTGTCAGTTTCCCTCGGTTAGCCTGCATCTTTTCGCTGTCGTTTTGTTGTAAAAGGGTGAATATTCACAATTTGTGATAGTGGGTGAAAAAGAATTTGGTTTGTCCGTCTCATTTGTTGTGATACGTGTCCTGTTTTGTAGCATTTTGCTATTTTGCACTTTCATTCAACGTAACCCTGACCTTCTTCCTCTCCACTCAGGTGAGAGGAAGAACCTCCACTAGGTCCCGTTTACGACACACAGTTATCGTGATTTCTTATGGCCATGATAACTGTGTAGGGAAATTTTGATATCTGGTGGCCCTAACGCTAATACCTTTAGACATTTACTTCAGTAAAAAGTATTTCTACACTCAGACATGAATACTTTTTAAAAGTTTTGAGTGTGTCCTCTTCAACACTGTCTGCCCCTTCGACCTCAAACAGTATTTCTGCCTCACATCTTTCCCCGTGCCACCTCAGTTTGAAAACCTCTGACGCAGATCTTCAATTAAACACTAACCTTATAAAGCTTTCTTGCGGCGTGCTGTCTTCCCCTTGGATTCATTTCACATAACTCTATAGTCTTTGCTTTTGTGAAGCCCTTTGTAACGCTGGATTTGAAAGGTGCTGTATAAATAAACCCTTAATTACTCACTCAAAACCCAGGTACATCATGTCATTGCATATACTGCATACACATTGTTATGATACAGATTAAACACTGCTTTCATTGTGGAGGCCCGCTCCGACGTGTCATCGCACATTCACTGGAGCAGTTTAGTCTCCACATTGCAATAAACTTAACAAAGTTACACTATGTTGAATGTGTTCTTTTGAAGGTGTTTTCATTGTTTACAATGATGTTGGATTAGAAGGATGACAAGTAAGTTTACACTATAGCTGCAGAACGGAAAGATGTTTACACTTAAGGGCCAATCATTTAGGGTAAGTGACGAAGACGGCTGTATCTCTCATCTAGGCTTGACCTTGTGTGTGGCTCTTACTTTGAAAGTCAGACTGTTTAGAAATCAAAAATGATACAGTATGACATTATTATGGCCTTCAGAGCAGGGCCAAGTCTTCTGAACCCATGCATTATGTCACTTTCCTCTGTGTCTGAATCCCAGTGAAACGTTATTTGATTTATTTTGCGCATTGCCAGATAAGTCCTGAGCAGTCGGCTGTCATGGCTTTATATTCCTCAGTATTAACAGCAGGTCTTGCCGTTTACGGGAATTGCAGTCCTTGCATCAAGGCCTCATCTTATCTGCAGCGCAGGTGGGCCTTTGTAGCGCCTACATGGACTTGAGGTCAGTCACAGTCTGAACACTGCCACAGTTATCTTCCTTTAGTCTTCTCTCCAGTGCCTGAAGCCATGATAAGCTCACACTGATCAAGTGATTTTTCAAAGTGAGTTAACTTTGTCATGTGAGCAGCAACTCGGCTACAACCTTCAAATCTGATGTTACGCTCTGTGATTTTAGATTTGCAAACTCACTTATGTGTCCCTCTTGAATGAGCATCCAGGCTAGCCCTGTTTGAAAATTTATCTGCCTGCCTCCTTTCATATTTATTGATGCAATTTGATTTTAGATGTTATTCCCCAACTGCAGGATGCGGAATTCCCCTCAGTCATGCTCCCAAGTGCCATCCCTTATACAGATCTTTTTTTATGTACTTCATCTCCAAATTACCAAAAAAGAGCAGAGAACACGATTATGCACAATAGAAATTCAGAGATAACATGCATGTAAACACACACCTACAGAAGCTGCTCTGCACATAAACATTTGTCTCGGTCCAACATTAAAACTATTTTCCACTTCTTAGAATGGATTCCTGCTTTGTCTCTCTCTCTCTCTCTCTCTCACACACACACACACACACACACACACACACGGCTCTACATCCAAACTCAGACTATGTTCACACTGAGAAGAGGGTTGATGATTATTTCTGAACTGCCACATTGAGAATTTGATCTCACTGTAAGGCCGACTGTAGGAAGCAGTTTTTAATTGCTGGTTCTAGTTAGAAAAATAAATAGATAAATAAATAAATATTAAACTCTCGGTACTGGCCACCAGTTAAAGCAGGATCATTACAAGCCCAAGAGCCACTTCTCCTTCCTCCAATGACAGATGATGCGGAAAATCCTGAAGCAACAAGAAGAAATTGCTAAAAAAAAAGGTAGTCAGAATCAAAATCATAAGCAATAACTTTAAATCAATAGGAAATAGCTTCAATACTGATGATTCACACACAAAGTGCAGCAATATCCAATCAATCTGAAAGGACTTTAAACTCTAAAACACGGTTAGCTGTTTCTGCTCCAGCAGAGAAAGAACTGAGCTTGACCTGCGCATGGCCTCTTAGTGGCACAGGTGTGTCTCCTCAGGCTGAGGTTGAACCCCGCCCACCTCTGAGCGGGCCGGATTACAGATATTTCAGCACTGATTTAAGCCTTGCCCACACGTACATGTGTATTTATCAAAACTTTCACCCACGCACACAACCAGTCAAAGGGTTCTGTTGGAAAACTCCAAACAGGGTGAAGATTTTCACACACTCCGGTGTTGTCATGCAGACAGAGAAACAGTGTGTTTGGCTCGTGACGACAGATTAAGCAGCAGATTAAGTAATAGAACGCAGCGTGCACTACTTTCTCATTTGTTTACAAGAGACAGAGGTGGCAAAAGTGCGCGTTTGTATTTGTAGACATGGTGGCATCTCTCAGACAGGCTGCTCAGCTTTGAGCGGCAATGTATATTGATTTATTTGGGGCACTGCAAACTCAAACAAGAGAACCAATCAAAAGCATCAGAATAGCATCAAACTCTGCTAAACAGCCTTAACTGGAAATGGCCAAAGAAGGGACTGTGCACATCAAAAACATACAAAGCAACAAAATGAATATTATTCAACATACAGTCTAAGCTTTTATGTAATCATTAACATTTCCATAAGTAAGTGTAATTTAATGACACACTTTTCCCAGTAACTTTAGTGGAGTACAGTTACATTTATTGTAATTAAATTACGTAACACCATCACATGTAACTAGTTACTCCCCAACACTGTTTTTAATTCAGGTTGGTCATTGTTAGTTTAAAGAAGAATTGAAAAAAGGCCACTGGCAGGTTCAGTTCTGTAAAGAAAAGACAGCAACTGCCTGCTAAAAAACACATTCAGCAACTCGTCATGATCGTATTTACAACAGGAAAACACATCTGTAAACCTTGGGTCAACATAAACAACAGTTAGTTTTCCTAGAAATTTCTGTTTCTAAATTGTTCCTGTGTGTTTGTGTCCAGAGCAGATCTGTGGTTTTTTAATCCGTTAAGGAGGAAAACATGCTGTCTCTCAAAAACTGTTTACTTACGGCACGCTAACGTCAACTTCTGCTGCAGCTGACTGTCTGACATCGAGAGCTGAGGGTTGTTACATGCAAAACTCTCCAAGGTAAAATGACGGACAAAATAAGTCACGATGTTCAGTTTTATTCACGTAAAACAAGCTGTGTCACACGCATGGGTTGCTCTTAAATCCGTCTTAATGTCTTCCTAAACACACACACGGCTTGAAAAGGTGCGTTTGATTTGTTGTTTTCACCAACAAACCTGTGTCTCAACTTCTTGGTGTCAGTTTCAGTGGGCAAATTGGGACCAAAGATAGATGATGCTATCAAAATTACAAATTTTTTTGTTGCTGGCTGACATATGATCACCATATTTCTTTTACTTTGATTAAAAAAAAAGTGCTTAGAGGTGATCAGAGACTTTTTTTTTTAGTAATTTTAATCATCATCGTCATCTCTTCTTGAACTGATGTGTCCAGTGTTCTGTAAATCCAAAGACAGATTTGAAACTCTTCGGTTTTTGTGCATGAACTCAGACGCAACTTTCTTCTAATTAAAAATAAAATGATTTTTTTGGCCTTAAAGACTTGGATGTGTGTGTTCAGGCGTGCATGAAGCGACCAGCGACAACTTCTGCCTTCTTTCACTCAGTTTACACCAATTGTTCTTCTTCCACTTCCCGTTAAACTACCATCCCAGTGTTCCTACATGCTATTGTCCTTTGTCAACATTGGCCACATAGATTACATAAACCCCGCCCATTTTTCCTCAAATAGCTTTATTTATGAGATATGGCGTTTGTTTACATTTTGTTCATATTCAATAAACGTTACAGAAAGTAGCTGAAAATGTGACAATGTTAGTTAAAAAGAACGTCTGTGTCAAAATCCTTCTTCACGCTAATATTGGAGCTATGAAGGCAGCACTCGTAAGGACTATTTTTCCAGGTGTATTAACTTTGGTCTCCACAGCTCCCCTCTCTC
>JAQFJA010000011.1:23740201-23751319 GCA_029874485.1 Naso brachycentron | reverse complement strand
CCATACTGTGCTAATATGCTAACTTTAGCTTGGCAGCTGTGGACACTGTGGTGAGGAATAAGTGTCACGTTTGTTTCAACGTGCATTGTAATAACTTTACAGTTTGTCACACCTGTGACTCCGACATCACTGAACTTTCAGTGGAACTTTGTTTGTGAAATTATTTGCTCTCAGTTGATGTCACTCCTCTCTCAAAACTTGCGTGCTGTTTGTGGTCTGCCTGCTTGTTCTTCTACAGGAGGAGGTCGGTATGAGGCTCAGAGGGGAGGGCAAAATGGAGCTCAGAAGGGAGGGTGCATGACGTCAGATGGAGCACAGAGGGGAGGGGGAGGAGTGTGGAGGAGATGCAACTTTCAAATCTCCAAGAACTCCAGCTTTAATTACCGCAATGCTAACAAGCCAACCGGGGACATGATAGGCCACCGTCACCACCAGCCCCAGTCACAATGAAGGGGCACTGTAGCAGGGCATGCCATGTAGGTGCTGATCACAGTCGAGTATTTGGATTCACCTTAAAAATAAAGGAAAAACCCACTTGACATGCTGATGGATGATTTTAGATTTAGTGCAGCACAATTGGACAGAATTTCTCTTTCCAGTGGCTATGTGCTCTTTGTTTTAATTCACTCCATGTCAAGCAGCCTCCTCTACTTCACTGTGTTTCACCGGTCCAGGAGACACAAAGAGAATAGACAAAAAAGGAAGCACATCCATGTTTGAACCAGGTTTTCCAGTGATGGCTGTCAAAAGCTAAGTCTGGAGTATGAAGGTGCACCTACATCATCACATTGCAATACACTGAACAAAGAGACTAAGGTATGAGACTGTACAGTGCATGCTACACTGAACCAGGGATGAGGCTCTATGGCAGTATCAGCATCCCACGTTGCCCTTGGCTTGCGTCTCATGATTTACTATCAATACAAGTTTCAGAATATCAGAATATACGTCATTGTCCCCATGGGGAAATTTGTTTTGGACTCAGCCGCTGTACATTGCTGTCTCCATAATGTAAGCAGACAGCATAAGAAAAAAACAGTATCAAAAACAGATCAACAGTTACAAGCAAACATAAGAAATCAGACAATCACACCCATATGCCTGCACAACAATATTTAAAAACATAATGCATTTATGGTACACTTCCATCATGATAAATACTAAAATACTACTAAAAATACACTAAAAACTCTGTAAACACGCACAGCTTATTCCATATTGAACATAATTACATTGCACATATTCAGCATATTGCACATATTCCACAGCAAACAGTGAGGAACATTAGCATTATTAGCATCATTATCTACTACTACTTAAATCACAGGCCAAGCTCTACAGTGTCCATGAGTGTGCATATGCAGTGGAGCTCACAGTAAAAGGCAGAAATATCATCAAAGGTGTCCTAATAGAGTATCACTAGACAGCCGTTCCCTTTCCACAGCAGCACTCAATGTTCTTCAGACATTTCTTGCACTGTAACTGATTACGGTCGTGTGCACATATCAATGTGTCAAGCCCTTTGTCCTTGAGTTGCACCCTGGAACTAATTTGCAGCTGGTGTGGAACGTGCAACGGGAGCCAGAAACGCACCAATTAAACTGACATTCAGCTTTCTGTTCACATGTCTTTCAAAACACAGAGGGGCTAGTGCTCCAAAGCCCAATGAGAGGAAGTTCACAAGTGAAAATCCCTCGATCCCTGAGAGAGAGCAGAGGCAATAATTACTGGCCAACACATTTGATTTATTGTAGCGCTAGATTCTCCTGACATGGTTATAAAATACTCCCAAGGTCTGCTTGAGCATGATGCAGAGAAGCGTCATCTTCCCACATTTATATGGCACTACAGAGTATTTCTGGCTCAATATTACAACTAATATATTAATCTCGCTCTGAGTGTACTGAAACTGGATTAAATCTTGGAGGTTCAAAATAATTTTTACATTAGAAATCAAGGGATCTGTGATCTGAGTATTAAATGAGCACCTTAGAGAAGGGGACATCTTACGATAGAGAGATTGAAAACAATATTGGTGCATAGAGAAAGAAAAAGATCAAAGACAAACCTGATATCCCCCTGAAACCCGTGATTGAGTCCCTTCTTGGCATATGCCGATGCCCTATCAACACACCCATGCGGGGCCCATATGGGTTGGATATGGCCTGGTGAGTGGGCCCCATCTGGGCTGCCCAACTGGGGCCCAGTCAGTTTTGTCCGGGGGTTCCATGGTGGCCCCATGTGGGCAAGCCCAGATGGGCTGAGGGTGGGCTTCACATGGGCCCTAGCTAAAACCCATTAGGGCAACCCAGGTTTCTCCCACATGGGGCCCACACTAGCTGGGCCCCATGTGGGCTGATTATGGGTCCCTGATTGTACCCATAAGGGTAATAACCATTGTTATTATGGGCTAACAAATACATTTTGGGGGATTACTTTACAGTAAGCCTTGTAGCAATGCATTATGTAATAACAGTGTAATATGTAATAATGTAATAAATTTTCATCTCATTATGTAGTAACGCCGCATTTTGTAATAAAATACCCAGAATTTTATTACATAATGCAGCAGATTATTACAAAATGTGGTGTTATTACATAATGAGATGAAAATTTATTACATTATTACATATTGCACCGTTATTACATAATGCGTTGCTACAAGCCTATACAGTTCTTTAACCCTCTATTGCATTATTACTTGAATATCATAAAAATGTTTTATTATATTTTTATTACTTAAAATTGCCTAATTAATTGAAATATTTGAAAAAAATATCTATATTTTTAGGGGGTTATTTGGTCAATTGTTGCCATATGGCAACAATGCACAACAGTGGAATTTACCAAAAAATCTAATGTTTCTCTAAAAACATTGTTTTATTGGATACAAGACAACAAATCCAATGTGGAATGTATCATAAAATACCCACAGAGTTAAATTAATTAAATTGCAACTGTTATACTATCTGGAGTATATGTCATAATTTATTTGCCACTTGTAAACCATCTAAGTTCACATATCTTCTAAGAGGAAATTATTAGGCCCTTTGACTACAAATGTGCACAAAAGTAGCTCAACATGCAATTTGGGTGAGATATTGCAGTTCCGTTAGTAAAACCATAATTTTCAGTGGTGTCATTTATAAAGCAAACTATTCATATAAATGTTATTTTTTCCTGATAAATGTAATCAAAAGTGTTACTTAGTCTCAGAGTAGCTTAGTCCTATGTAAGTCTGTTACACTCTAATAGGTTGAATGCATACAAATCATGTACATATCTGCATATTGTTGCCATATGGTAACAAATGTATTTTACCATTTTACAAAAAAATTAATAATTGGTTTTAATTATGAAAGTTAATAGTTAACTTGTCCTAGAAAGCATTTTATTTTATTGAACAATTAGTCAATTTTGGGCACCCTCAAATCATGACTTTCTCAGTGCCCATGTCCACGGAAAAAGGTGCAAACAGCATACCCCGCTAGTCTCCATGTGATCAACCATTTGTCCTTTCAAACTAAAAGACCTACCTTTTCACAACAAAACAGTAAAACATGGTTTTTATATTACTGCCTTTTAGTAAAATCAAGATAAATTGTAGCCATATGGCAACACCATCTAAGGAGGTTAAACAAGCTACAATAATGAAGAGACCAATAATATAATTTATTACCTTTTTATTGAAGTAAATTACAAAATTAATTATTTTCCACCTCAAATCAGGCTGAAGCCGGAAGTGCTTGTTGAGGGGTTGCCTGCGAGTGAGCCACTTAGAGACTGCCTTCTCTGCATCTTTACGGGTGATCTGGCTGGTCATAGCATTTTTCTTCAAGCCTCCTTCAAGAAACAAATATAACTGTCACTTATTTCATATGTGCCAAACAACTCTCAGCCAGGGCAGTAAAGGCAACAATGTTAAGAAAAGTGCTACATAAATTGAGATTATTAGAACTACACACTCTTGAACACACCAGTGAGGCAACTGAGATACATGTGCAAAGACACTGTCCAGCCAGGACAACAAACACTCCATATACAATATTTAAAAAACATGTTTATAACATTAGGGTACTGTGACACCTTTCTAGAACCAGTGCAACTTAAAACATTATCCACATGCACACCTACCATATATTACTTCAGGTACAGTTTTAAGTTCTTGAACTCCCTCTTCCTGTTTCGGCCCACAAAGTTGTATTGTCTGGATAGCCCGTGGTCTAGAAGGAAGGTCATCATCCTTCTTGTGGCCTCATCAACAGTTGCCCCCCCTATGTCAGCCACAGCCGCTACCTGAGGGGGAACAAAGGCAATACAAAGCAAATTTTGCTATATATTTTTTTTTTCTATATTGCTCCCGATCACAGTAGGTTTTATTTAGTCCTATCAAAGAAAACATACATTACATCACAAATGTATTTCATTTTCATTCCTATACTCCTGTAACATTGAAACTGAGTTAGTTTATGTCAATAAGTGTAAAAGGTGGTATGTAATGTGGGGGTGGCATTTTACGCATGAGTTTCTAAGTCATAAATTTGTGTAATATAGTTGTTGTAGACGTTTCATTCATGAGTTTAAGTGTTGTATAAATTCACTGAAAACACAAGGTAAAAGTCTGCTAGCACAATGCTAATACATGCTAACGACATAACGACCATAAGACCCTGAAACTCACAACAGTAACAGTAAACATGCAATAATAATCAGGCATCTCTGGGAGCAGATAAATCAACATCCATTTTGCACTAACATCACAACACAAGCGAAATCGGAAAGCAGCTCAGTGTTGACAACTTTTACCTGACAGTCCGACACACACACACACACACAGTCTGACATTACATGAAACTACTTCATTTAGCTCAATCATGTTGTAATTAAGACATCCCTTGGATTTTTTTTCACGGACCGTTTACTACGTTAATGAGTTATTACAAACACCGCTAATGGTTAGCCCAGCTATTCTATGATAACCATGGGGACAACCTAGCTATGCCGAGCAAAGAGACCTTGGCTGGTGTGATGTAAACATGAAGTCATTGTCCAACCCGTTAAAATTAGTAAACCTATTGAATTAAGACAAAATATAAATTTTCGAGGAAATGCTATACTTTTATTCTTTACTCCTCTAAACGCATCATGGATGTTTTTTTTTTAAATATAGCTTTTAATAACCATTCTACATATTCAATGTTTAACAGACACAGATGTACAACAGACTCACTGCTCCTTGCGTCCTCTCTCCTCTCAGCGGGACTGAGCCCGCAGTGTGCAAGCAGACACAGACCGGTTGAGAGTTATCAACTATTTAGCTCAGTAATTGAGCAGTAATTCACACGAAATATACTCTAAATGGCGAAAATGCTGCCATTACGAATGTGATATGACAATATGAGATTTTTTCCCACAGTGTTTTTTCCAAATTACAGAGCAGCACAAGCCACACGCCTTGCTAACAAGTTCATAACCAAATTCTTCTAAACAATATCTTTAAGTCAACCACTCAACATAAGCTCAAAATATGACTGATATTGACTTAATAAATTAAACTCGTCGGTTCAACATCATGCTTTAACCAGGTCAACCAAGGGCTGAAGCCGCACAAACCGCACCCTTGACTAGCCCGCCTTTTTTTAAAACAGCTTGCTAACTATGCCTGTACAACTGCCTTGCTAACAAGTTCACAACCAAATCCTTTTAAACAACATGTTTAAGCCAATCACTCAAAATAAGCTCAAAATATGCTTAATATTGACTTAGCTAGCTACACAGCTACCTCACTGGTTATTTGCTAAAAGATAGATAGTTCCTGTACTTTCAACTAATACTTCCAAATGCTTTTGGTTACATCATGCAGTATTAAAAATATCCCCTATTTATTATACATAGAGGTAAATCCTTACCTGCGTTTTGTCCAGAAACAGCCTTTGTCCGTATGTTAGTAGCAGACTCCAACTCAAGGTGGCTAAATGTCGGCGCTGGTAGGACTTCATGCGCATGCGCACATGCCCCCGCGCTCCCTCTCGTGTACATGTCATGGTCACCGATTGGGTGCCTGCTTCGACACGGAGACGGAGATTGCTGAGCACCCACGTGTGCCAGCCTACACTTGTCATTGATTTGCTAATGACCACTCCCCCGCTACCTATCAACACTTTGCATTGTGATGTCAGATAAACCATCAGAGCCTTTTGCATCAGGTTGCATTGACATTAACTCCTGGTATGCGTCACCAGTGTGTAGAAATTTGTGAAATAGAGCATGTGCATGTGTTTATATTCTATTAGGAAAATTCCACATCCATAAATTCCAAAATTCATTACCATCATTTAAATTATTTTTGATTGAAGTTTATTTCTATTTTTTGTCCCTTCAACTGTAATTAAAAATAAGAAATGTATATTAATGTTGGATATCCATTCTGAAATTTTTAATCAATAAGATATCACAGTTATCTTTTTCATTTTATTTGGAACATTATGAAGTCTGTTTCACCTGGATTTTATTTATTTATGTATTTATTTTGTCATACTTTCTCATGTATGTTGTTGTATGGTTGTTGTATGTTTAACAAACTGAACTGGAATGACTGTTTGTACAATTTAAAAAAAATACGAACTTAATAGCTTAATAGCCCAACATTCGTATAAAAAGTGGACCTAGCCCAGTGGCTATTCTTAAAATATAATAATTGCATACATGTCTGACAAAATCAATTTTGAATAGCTTAGGAGTGGAGCCCAGCTGTAGCCCACCTATTGCCCATTCTTAGTTTAGCCCATCTACTGCCCATGTGGGGCCCAACAACAAAGCCCACTCTGAGCCCATGCCCAGCTGAAGCCCAACTAGCCCAAGTGAGGCCCATGTGGGCCCCAACTGGACGTGTTTGCAGGGAACTGGCTTATAACTTATTTCTTAGTCACATATAAATACATTACCTCATTACGATCCGTCTTGCAGTCTCTTTTTCACTCACTTCCAATACAATTGTTGCCAGTGTTATGCCGAATTTTGCCTGCCTGGCACGCGCTTGTGTCATTACTGCTTTTGTCCAAAGGGGCTGCTAGAATCAACAAAAACAAAAACTGAGAGTTCCTCGTAGTCACTTTAAGTATTTATTTAACTGACATATAAACTGTAATGAAAATAACTGAATTTAAAAAATACTTAATTAAATTTATTGTTCAGCATTTCTTCATAAATTAAAATAGTGATAAACCTTGTGAATAAAATCATTGCTAACTTGTGCTCTTTCTTGTTTCTTGTTGTAGGTAAAGAAAAAATACAGGAGCACGGGAAGCGCTCTAAGGTGGTCGGACCTGTGAGACCCAGAACATTTCTAGGAGAAGATTTTTTTCTCAACCAAAATGAGACACAAACTCCCATTTCACCCTTGTCCCCACCGGCACTTCGGTTGCTAAGCAACAGCTCAGCAGAATTCCTCCGCAGCCCTCTGAGCACTCGGGTCATCCCCATTATTTATTTGTTGGCCGTTGCTGTCGGGATCCCATCCAACGTGGCCATCTTGTACATGCTGGTCTCTAAAATTAGGAAGGTGTCCTCCACCATCCTCTACTTCAGCCTCGCTGTCTCTGACCTCTTCCTCCTCTTCTCCCTCCTCTTCAAGGCTCACTACCATCTCTATGGAAACCACTGGCTGCTCGGG
This sequence comes from Naso brachycentron, assembly GCA_029874485.1. NCBI lineage: Eukaryota > Metazoa > Chordata > Actinopteri > Acanthuriformes > Acanthuridae > Naso > Naso brachycentron. The sequence continues at coordinate 23,743,647 of JAQFJA010000011.1, read as the reverse complement.
GAGGCCGCCTGCCGGGTGGTCACTGCCTGTTTCTATGGCAACCTCTACTGCTCGGCCCAGACGCTGGCCTGCATCAGCATCAAGCGCTACCTGGCTGTCGTGCACCCGTTCATGTACAAAAGCCTTCCCAAGAGGGCGTGCACGGCCTCGGTCTGTGTAGCTGTGTGGGGGGTGTTTGGTTCCGCCATGGTCCCTCACCTCCTCATCCAGCAGAGCATTTGGCTGCCCGAGATGAGCCGCATCACCTGTCACGATGTATTATCTCGTAATAAACACAATTTCCTGCTCTATTACAACCTGTTTCTAACCATCTTTGGCCTCTTGGTGCCCCTGGTGGTCACAGTGGTGTGTTACGCCCGAATCATCCGTGCCCTCAACTGCTCACACCACGACTGGGCGATGTACATCAAGGCCAGCACGCTCGTGTTTGTCATCTTCCTGGTGTGCTTCACTCCTGCTGGAGTCCTGCACTTCATCCATCAGGTGCAGCTGTTTGTGGATGGAACAGACAGCTCGTACGTATACTTTAAAGTGGCCGTGTGTTTGTGCTGCCTGCACGCCTGCATGGACCCCTACCTCTTCCTCCTCATGTCCAAGTCAGCAGGCTCCAGGCTCTTCTTCAAGCCCTTTACAAGCACCGTCGGGAGCATATCATTCTAAAAGAGGCCTACATGTTATCAAAAACTGGTTTTGATTTTGCAGCTGAGGAAGAGCGACACTGTATCTGTGACTGAAATCCAGAGAGAAAGCAAAAGAAACTCAGCTGTTTTCATGACAAACAAGCAATGGACTTGGACTTGGATGGTTTATTGATGTTTGTAGAATAAATATTTTATGTCTGTGACCCTTACATATTTCTGTACATAAAAGATTAAAGAGAAGTATAATCTTTTTTTAAAATAAAACTCATGATAGAAGAAAAAAAATAACAGATTTTTCTTTTATACTTAAGTTTAAGTTGTCCTGTTGGATTGCCTTTACACTTGACATTTAAAGCCGAGAAAGATTAATATTCAAACAGACTGATTTTTATTCTTAATTGCTATTATCACATTTAAAGCGATGATTTCTGCTGTTTAAGACATAAACAGTGTTGAAGCTATTTTGTGTTAATGTCTTCTTGGATGTTTTTTGTTGTCTTAAACTTCCTTCTTCTCAGCTAAATGTACAACCTCAATAATGTAGAGGCTTATAATATATAATATAGATGTATTAAAGCATGTCTGGATCTACAGCCTCTGCTTGTTCTTTCTTTGAGCTTCACAGGAAATGAAATAAATTACCACAAACCTCATACCATACTGTCATGGAATTTCCTGTTGTGGCATGATGTGTGTACCATATCAGCCCACCATCAGACTTATAACTGGAAAAAATGAATAAGTGTGAATTTATTCTTTGTACTTATATCTGTCTGAGAGCAAAGACTGTCTGTGGCTACAGTGTAAATATGCTAATATTATTTTTTTAATGTTGCTGTAAAATGTCTCGACCAATTCACTCAAACGGCCTCAAAACACAAAAGAACACTCAACAATGAGAAGTCAGTGTGTTAGTCAGAAATTAAATGAGCAATTAAAATAATTAGAATAAAATATTAGATAAAATGAGACTAAAGAAAAGTGCTAAAGATCTAATAAATTGTTGCATCAGACCAAGTACAACATGAGTTTTAAGTTTGTATTTATTACTATTTTAATTGCATTTAGTTATATGTATTTGTTTTTCAATCTCCTAGTGTCCCCTCTGTGGGATCAGTGTAGGATTACATTGTTGCCTCGGTTCATTTTGTATACATGGCGCCATCTGCTGGTGTGAGTGGATGCAGTCAAATTTGGACACAATTGAAAAAAAAGGCTTGCAGCTGTTCAAATGAAACTCTTTATTCATTATGCAGACACCAGAGGAATCCACCGTTACACTGCATTCGCTTGAGCCTTTTCTTATCAAAATAAATCATATCAAGGACAGGTAATTGTCGTGACACACACCTCCACATTATTTGACAGCAGAGGTTTGAAATCCGAGCGTCACAACACCGGCAACCTCATCCTGCTTCAGCGACTTCATCATGATGATTATTTAAACCGCAGATTTGTCCACCTCTGCTGCTACATCTTGCAGTACACACAGTCCTCTTCATTGATGTAAAGTCAGCTCAGAATAACGAACAACCTGTCCACAACACTTCCGACAACACACGAGAATGATACATTCACCTTTGACCCAGGAATCATATGTCTATTTCCCCCCGCAGAGGAACAGCAAAGACACCAACATGGAGAGAACACACACAACAGAAGGACTTCAGTAACAAACATGCAGGAAACGGTGACGCAGAGTTTGTTCAGCACAGGTGGAGCAGACGGACAGAGATGAAGCATCAGACACACTGCTCAGGAAAAATCTGATTAAATTGCATTTCATCCAAAATTTAGAGAGTGGGAAATATAATAAAAGCAAAGAGCATCACAGACTGTATGTTGACTCTGAACATCATCACAACTGACTCTTTGTATAACAGAAATAACCGAGAACATGTTACAGGTTTTTGTTTTTCAGATTAGTTAAGTGTCGTAGCAGCAAGAGTTCCACTTATTTGAGGTTCTAAAGGTTCAGTTCACCCAAATGGCAAAAGCTCATTTTGTCATTCAGCTTATGTAGTTTTAGTTTTATTCACCTCGTTACCGGTCTTTAAAGTCGGCGTAAGGAAGAAGAAATATCTTTTCTGAGTTTGTCACCCAACAGAAAAATGTGTTATTAACCATCAAGCAAAATTTGAATGCTTAAAAAACTCGCCTAGTTTAAATTAGGTCTTAAAGTTTTCTTTGCTTTTAGACGCTGGACATGTGTCTGCACTGTCAGCAGTGTCAACTGTCAATCAAATACTACCACTGCAGCCAGCGGGGCATGGGGCGGGGTCTTGAGTCTCCGTTTCAGCACACCTAAACAGGAAACTGATGATAAACAGCGAAAGGTTCGAACTCCACAGTGCAGATCTGCATATTTCTAAGCCTTTTCAATGTTTTCAGCAATCACTTTCTAGCATATATAGTGTATTAAGAAACAAAAGTTTGAAATAATTTTATGTAGACTTGAATATTTTTGCCTTAGTCTGACTACAGTGGCATTTTGTTTGTGTTGCTCGCTGCAGTGAAAAATAAAATATTAATTCTCAGCAGCTGCGCGTCTTTCCAAAATCTCTGAAAAGATTTTACTGGATCGACTAACTACAGAGAAAAAACTCTGGACTGTGTTTTCTGACACACTGTTGTTAAACTTTTCTTGTCGAAATATGTTGAAATATCTCAACAACTGCTGCAATGGATTGCAAAGAAATTTGTACAGACTTTCATGGCCCCTTGAGGATGAATCCTGCTGACTTTGGTGATCCTTTGACTTCTTGTCTGATTTGATTGTTGTGGTTTTAGTGAAATATAAATCAA
>JAQFJA010000011.1:23703437-23718206 GCA_029874485.1 Naso brachycentron | reverse complement strand
GCACAGATTCACAGGACTTTGAGTGAATGTTTTCAGTACTGTGAATGTGGAGGAGGGGGAGCTGAGGCCAATCCCAGCTGACACTGGGCGAGAGCAGGGTTCACCCTGGACAAGTCGCCAGTTCATCACAGGGCTGACATATAGAGACAAACAACCATTCACAGACACGGGGAGTACATGCAAACTCCACACTGAAAGGTTCCACCCCAGCCGGGTATCGAACCCAGGACATTCTTGCTATGAGGTGACGGTGTTAACCACTGACACACTGTTCCATCCCATAAGAAATCTCTCACTTAATCCACAATCAAGCCAAGTTAATTCAGTTACATTCTGTCATGTCCTTCAGTTGTTGTGTGGCTGCTCTGAACTGGACCGTCAGTGACAAATCGAGCCGAGTCGGCAGCATCTCATCTGTGTCTGCACCAGCTCTCCCCCCTCGGTTTGTTTGCATCAGAAAATAAATCAAAAGATGAAAAACTCAAACATCAAATCATCTGGAAAGCGAGTAAATTTAACAGAAAGAGTTCAGTGTTGAGCTGAAAGGAACAAATAAAAAAGGATGTTACGTCTGCTCTGTATAAATGGATGTTTATGTTTTTATTGTTGATGCACATCTGTTTTTATTTAGCTAATGGACTCTGAGGCACATTCAGAACACATTAGTTTGAATTCACAGCTTTAAAATAAATCACAGCTTCTTTGCAGCTTTAATCAACAGCTTTTTTCCTCTGGGTTTACTTTTCTAAATACATCTTTGACTTTTGAACTAAGGCTGTCAAAAGCAGGCTTGCTTTTTAATACCATGTGTCTAAAACAAATGGACCTCCATTAATTATACAGTTGATATCCTATTTTATAAGCCTTGGCCTTCCTTGGGGTACTGAGTATTGTCTTTTTATATAAGTATTATATTTAAAAAAATGATGGCTGAATCACTTAAGTATGAAACCTCTGCAGTCTGAATCTCCTTTTTCATCACTGGAATGAATCACAGCGAAGCTAATGAGGTAATGAAAATCTTAAAGAAACAAGCACAATCTGTTCAAATTAACAGCAGCACTCGATGCAGAATCATATTTGCATCAGACTGATGTTGTAAAAAAGATGGAAAACCCAGCAAACCTTTGGAAATCTGAAATCCAGGCAGATTACCACAGAAATGTTGCAAATTCCCACCGGTACTGAGGATGCAGATTGAGAATTAAGTGGAGAAACAAAAGCTAAAGCTATTAATTAAAGATGTGGAGCAAAGCCATTAAGGTAGAAGCTGTAACTTTGCTGCCACAACAGGACGATTAAACTGAACATACAGGCTGGACCTGTGGGGTATAATGGATCATATGGAATATGAACACACAGTACACTCAGATATATTTCAGGATGCTCTAGTCCAGCATTTTCTTACTTTTTGTTGGTTTTGGCAGCTCTCTACAGTAATTCTTATGTTATTTAAACTAGGGCCTGAACGATATATCAGTTTGCTGATGTTATCAGTTAATATCAGCCTGTTGCAGATATATCATTATCAGTGTTTATGTTCTGCAATATGTGCCAACATTAAAACTGTTTAACAAGGCCAGAAAAAAAATGCTTGAACTAGTGATTTTAAAATGTTGTAATTACATAGTTTGTCCAGCAGAGGGAAGTGTGTTATTTATTTAGCAATAAGGGAATTGTTTACTGTTCAGTGCACTGATGTTTTGAATTAAGTTTGTTAAAAGTAAGATATTCTGCCTCCATTACGATCAATAATCTAATATCTGCTAATATATCAGATATTGGAGTTTTCTTGCTCCTTAATATCGGCATCAGGCCCAAAAATCCCACGTTGTTAGGGACCTAATTTAATCCAATCCCATGGACCCCTTCAACAGCCTTGAGTTTAATTAACCTTTGGCTCTTATTTGTGTAACATGAGGCTCATCATAGACCAACATCAGCTCAGGTCATCACCCTCCGTCCCACTTAATTTTTATTGGCTCAAGCTGTTGCTGCATTCACTCGACTCTCGGATGATTCCTTTTTCCGAGTTGGTAAGTTGTTTTCCAACTTCAGAGTGTTAATGAGCTTTTAATGTAGAAACGATATGGATGCTAAAAGAGGAAATGTTGTGCATTACTTTTCTAACTAATCTGGGTTAGTCTACACAGGCAGTTTTGTATCACTTTTTAAAGCACTGGACACGCGTTCAGTGTCTGTGACACTCAAAGCCTTCCTGGCACAAAGCTCTTCTAACCATGGCTAATTTTGCGAAAGGGTGGCAGTTTTGTTCAGTTCAGGCAACAAAACCACTCAGTTATGTTTTGGGAAAGATTGTGGACTTTTGCTTTCAGTGAGATTCAAACCTTGCTGGTCTCCTGGTTGAAAGTCAAGTTGGGATCTACACCCTGCACCACTTTGAACTCTTTCGCTCTCTGTACTTCACTGGGTGGAGCTGTTGCTGCGAGTGTCCAGTATTTCTACAGATGTTTTTATGTTGTAGTTACATGAAGGTTCTGTGTGCCTAACGGATGCTGAAGGCGTCCTTCATGCTTTAAAAAGTAACACCAAAGGGTCTGACCAAGCTGCTGTTTGTGGCACGTTAGGAGGGAGAACATGCAACTTGTGATTTAATTTTTTTTTTAATCATTAAACCAGTTTTTACTTTTGTGTAGCATGTTTCTACACATGTGGTGTCATATGTTGTATACCAGAATTTTCAAAGTTTTGATTTGAGGCGCATGTTCCCTTGAATTCTCCCAGTTGAGATCAAATTTTTTAAATTATTCCAAAACCACATTAATGCAGGACGTGACCTATAATTATGTCTGCTTCATTCATGTATATGTGGCTCAGTAGCTTGATGTTTGATATAAAGGTGACCTTACAAGTCATGTATGAACAATGATGTCAGATTGTGAAGATGAGCGGGCGTGTCATTAATCGAGGGTGTGGGCAGCCAAGCAGACCACAGCAGTGCTAAAACAGACAGATGTTCATTTACTGTCCTCGACTTATTCCTGCAAACGTTTTTATTTTGCTTTGTTCCTTCTCGGCCACTCAGGGGAGGAGGGTGAGCTGGTGCCTGGCAGTTAGAATAACCTCTTGTCATGTGCTTTGACTTTGGAGGAAAGGAGACAGCAAGCAGGGCAGATCAGGCTGGAGAGGGAGAAGCCCTCAGAGGGGCTTCAGTCCCTCAAACACACTGAGAAGGATGGGATGTAAAGCAGGAAAAATATTCATGAGAGGAGAAGAGTGAACTCACCCAAAGCCAGACACCATGCGGCAAAAGAGGAACATACTGTAGCCTTGGACAAAAGAAGAGAGGAAGGCGAAGAAGCCGTTGACCGACATGGATATCAGCAGGCATTGTCTGCGGCCCACCTTGTCGGACAGACCGCCCCAAAAAAAGGCTCCGACCATCATCCCCAGATACACGATACTGCCTGAAAGAAGGAAGAGACGGAGGAAGATTTGAATGATCTGAACCAACTGGAGTAAAAAGTCTGTTAATGAAACCACTGAGCAGATCAAAGACACAAATTGCACTTTGAAAAGGGGAGACACTCGTTCGTGCATGACAAGTTCAAATCTGCGTCGCTGGATTCTGCACGAACGGTGTCATTTTCTCAGACAGTGCTGACTTGCAGTTTTCAATCACCCAAGATAGAAATACGACAAAACTTATTAACATCAAACTTTCTGCATCATCACTCAAAGAATTGACCTGCACGTGCAAGTAGCAGGAGCTGTATAACTCATCTCTCTCTAACTTGGGCCAAATACGTATCAATCACCCCACAGATTCTTTCAACACTCAAAGTTTAACATTCAAACCGAAACAAATGCCACAGAATTTGACGAACAGTTTCTCTGCGCCAAATCTGACTGACATCTAGAGCCCAAATTACAAATCCTGAACTTTTATGCTACTAAAAAATGAAAACTAGAATATCAGATAAGCTCAAACAAATGTGCACAAATAAAATATATACAGTGTATTTGTATGGTTACATTAAAACTGAGATATCATTGATAAGCTGAAATCAATACACACATTTTTAGCAAACAGTTGATCATTTTAAAGGGCCTGACATATGCGTTCTACGATATGCAACAATATAAAAACATGTGTTTTAATGCTTTGGGTTAGGGTTAGATTTAAAGTGGTGCATTAATTACACAATGCATCCACTAGAGGACAGTCCGTTAATAACTAATAAGTAATAAGTGTTTAGAAAAAGAAAACATGACATTCTGAAAAAGTAAACAGGCGATCATCTGATGTCATACAGTAGACTCTGTTTGGTTTCCACATAAACTAAGTGCGATGACGTCCAAAAGCACGCCTGCAATTACAGCTTATCACCAAAGGTACCGCCAGAAACAATGTAACTCACGTCTTTCCTCACCAGCTGACTGCCTGTGCATAAAACCAGGTTGATTAGAGTTGTAAGAGTGAACCAAAACCATAAAGTTGTGGCTGCAAACGACCCTCGTTGAAAGATGCTAAAATGTTGCAAAGGGCCGAGAGGAAATGCAGCGTCAGGTGACGATTCTGAGGGTTTTAAATGCAGATTTCAGCAGCTAGATGGACGATTTTTTAGAGTACCGTGTTTGATTCTTGTAGGGCTTCCCTTTGCTGAAGAACAATTTCAAAGTGCAAATGGCAACATTTAACAGTACAGCCAATGAAGCACAGCAGTAAATATGTTGAGGAAGATGTATAATATTAAAGCTAAATGTCCTTTAGACACTTATTAAACACATTACACTGTGTAGAACATTAACTTTGTTTTGTTGTATTGTTAGACCGGTCTGACACAAGCGGACATTGCAGGTCTCAGTGGTCCTGTTTAGCATTTGACTTCGGCACACACACACACACACACACACACACGTATAGAGAGTTGTTAGCAAACACACACACAGCTGCTTAACATCAGCTGAAGCATTTAAAAAATAGAACATGTAACATTTCCACACTGAAGTGTCTAAACTCGACTTTATCTTTGTTCTATATTTTGTTGAGTTGTGTATTAACATTTTCTCAGATGTGTACATCATTCTTCAGAACAGGGACAGGTGATCACAGCATGAAGGAAAGTTTCTGTAGCGCATAGTCAATTCAGCAATTTTTTGAATACACATATATATTTTGGGCTTTTGTGCCTTTATTCTTGATAGGACAGCTGAAGGAGAGAGAAGGCGTGACATGCAGAGAAGGGTCTAAAGAGGGAATCGAACCTGGGGTTGCTGCAGTGAGGACAGAACCTCCGAACATGTGGCGCCCTCTCTACCATCCTGAGCTACAAGGGCACTCGAAACCAGCAAATTTTAATGAGGTGCAAACAGATTGATGTTTCAACACAGCAGGTGTCTTCCTCAGAGTCAAATCCTAATTTTGTTAAAGGTGACAGTGTGTGTCTTTTTTTCTGATGCTACTAACTTCCAGGGGAACACCAGTCAGAAAGTGAGGGAGGAATTTGCATTAGCTTGTGCCAGATGAGGTGGTTCGAGCATCCAGTATGGATACCTCCTGCTCTCTTGCCTAGGAAAGTGTTCCAGGCATGTTTACCTTCCCAGGTGAAGAGATTATATCTCTGCACTGGTCTGGGAACGCCTTGGGATCCCTCAGTCAGAGCTGGCTGATATGGGCAGGAAAAGGGAAGTCTGGGGCCCCCTGCTGAAACTGCTGCCTCTGCAACCCGACCTCGAATAAGCGGTGGATGGATGGGCATTAGCTTGTTTGTGAACATTTATAGAGACACCTTGCAGCAGAAACTACATATTGTACGTTAAGTGGAGCTTTCCGAGTGCATCAGTGGAGTAATAAGGCTCACTGTGAAATTGGCTCAGTTATTTTCAGCTATTGACAGACAACTGAGAGGTCACCGAAAATCTAAGTGCTTACAAAAAGAAGAGTTGAATCGATTAACTCAACACTGTGGATCAACTCAACTGAAAGAGGAGTTGTCCATTTCCTAATTATGTTAGTCAGTGTGTCTGGCATCCAGTCCATGTTGGGCAGGGTCAGCATGTGAGAGCAAATACAGTCAAACTACAAATCGGCGTTGTAAAAGGATTTCCAGAAGCCATAACAGCTGCTCAGTGTGTGCAGGCAGTAATGTGGGAGAGGTGCTTGCAATTCATTTATATCTCTTGAGGTATAATGCAGATTTGAATCCAGTTTAATTCTGTTGGACTGAAACGACTGTCTGATGTGTCTTAAAGTGACTGTGGGGGAAGCAGAGCAGTCGTTGACCTCGCGGCTCCGCTTTTAAAGTCCACATTCGTCTCTTGCTGCTTTTCCGCAGGAACCCGGGGTCATTTCTCTTCTCGGTCCCAGGAACCATCCAGCATAAAGGAAGGTTTGCTGGAGAAGGGGTGGGGGTTGTCAGGCCAGTAAATAATCCACTTTATTCCCTACGTGCTAATAAAAATGCTAATGCATGTGGAGGAGGAGAAGCGATTGTTTGACGACGCGGCAGCAGAATGAACGCAGACGGAGGAGAGGAAGCCTTTTCTGTTTCTCTTCCTCGTGCTTTCTCCTCCCTCACTGTGTTCGAGGTGATGGGGCAGATACGCTGAAAGTAGAAGGTCTTATCAAGCTGCGCAGACATGATGCTGAGAGCAGGTGATTCATTACAGGTGACAGCCACTGGATCTATCTATGCACAGCTACTGCAGAGAAGGCTCTCTCATAGGCAGCGGGATATAAAGAGCAAGTGGTGCTCCCGCTAGCTCACAAATATCAAACTGAATATCAACACGGCTGCATTCTGCACAAACTGGCGACATCTGAACGCATGTACTCGAGGAGATGCTATCTGGTAACACCAGCTCATTTGTTTTATGGCTCCCCTTCCACCGGGGTTTGTATCTGTAACAAAGGGGGAGGGTCGTGGTGGTGATGGGGCATCTGTGATGCAGCATGAATCTTTCTGAGATTGGATTTGCAGGGTTCAAACTCAGGTCAGACCTTCCAACCTCCACTTGCCTGAAGATTGCAGTGCTTTTATGTAAATGACAGCAGTGGAGCAAAGGGATAACAGCTGTGTTTAACTGTTTGGCCTCATGCAGGGTGATACACTAACAACTGAAACACATCCTAACACACAATCTCTCTATTTTAGACTTTAAGCCTGCAGACAACTCAACAATGACTGTTAAAACATGGATGGATGCATTTCAGTGCATTTACATTTATTGTGTCTGTGTTTAAAGGCAGAGTCAGAGGCATTTTCCTAAATAAAAAAATACAGACTTATACAAAATTACTCCGGATCAATCATCACTTCTGGATCTCTATGCATGTGTGGTGGTGACCGTGTCTGCAGAGCCCCGCCCTCTGCCTGTATTTTAATGTTTTGGTTTAGTCAGGACGTTTCTCGTTAGGGAGTGGGTGTGTTTCCTCCAGCCAAGCAACTGGACACCATTCAGACCGGGGAAAATGTCAGATGCAGACGTAGCGGTGAAGAAAAGGAAATATATCCCCTTTTCCGTGGAACGGCAAGCAGAAAAAGCTTGTTTCAGAATGAGTGTGAATCTCAGTTTGGCTTTCAGCCTCTCTTGAGCACAGAAGGAGAGGCTGGGGATGAAGATCGACGCCTAACTTCCTGTTTAGCCCTCCACTCGCTAATTTGGGGATAAAATTATTTATTCTTGCAGCTCTTACAGAATTTAAAATGTTATGGCACCACATGGATCTATTCATGATTGTAAAAGCAATTTCGCAGGAGTTGTAAAGCCCAAAACAATTTAGCTATCAGTTTTTTAGCTTCTTCCTTTCACAGGAGGAAGTTCATTTGGGCCCTATGTCACATGATGTGTAATTACACAGTCTAACCACTACGTGAAACTGGCCTTAAAGCCTGGCACACTTCTGAGGGCTTTTATTCTCCTTTTATATGCAAAGGTTTCCTTTGGACGCTCCAGCTTCTTCCCACAGAACAGGGAAGTTATTAGCAACTCTGAATTCTCTTTAGGCATTAATGTGAGCGTGAACGGTTGTTTGTCTCTATATATCAGACACTGGTACTGGAACTGCTAACCTTTCCAGACCGTCCACATTAAAACCTCCAGCAGAAACACTGTGGTTTGGCAGTCTATCTCAGTAAAGTTGTGCTGAGGCCTCCTGAAAGCAGCGCTAATCTTTTTCTTAAGCAAGAGCTCCCAGCAGACAGTGTCTGTGCTCTTTTTAACGGTACACTGTGCAGCTCTTCTCTGCATCCACAGGGATTATTTCAGCTAACTCTTAAGTTGTCTCCATCAGTCTTAGCGTCTCGATTCTATAGTAATTAGCTCTAATGCAAGTGTAATTGTCTCTTGACGCCTCTCTGCTCTGTTTTTCTCCACACCGCCATGCAGTGTCCGGCCACGGATGAGAAGCGAGCGCACGCAGGCAGACGGCACTCAGTAGAATCAAGCGCTAATTTCCTCAGTGGGAACATTTAGGACATTATGTTAGAGCTTCAGGATTTCAACAGATGAAGGGATTCCCAGAGGGCTGCGTGTGATTGACAGGTGGGTTGCAGCAGAGGAGGGGGAGGCAAGGAGGAAGGCCCCCAGGAGCACAGCACATTCCTTGGGCATCAATTACATCAAAGCCTGCTGATTTATTCTTTAATGGTGGAGCTGACTCGAAATACACAGACCATCATCTCAGACAGTATTAGAGTTAATTATAACTCATTCAGCTCCCCACACACATTTGGATCGCGTAGAGATCTGTCCACGTTTGATACATAAACGATTGATCCTTAACTTCAATCACCAAAGCAGGATGAGTTCAGGGTCAGTCAGGAATTTTGTGTTACACTGAAAAAGAAAGACTGGAAAGAAATCCCTCTTTTTTCACAATTTCTACTGAAATTTGATTGCAATTGAGAGGAAAATTGCACATTTTAGGAAGAAGAGAAAACGCTGTTTCACACAGTAGATTATAACCTGAAGAGAATTTTATATATTATTCTATATATATAGTATTTTATTTAAATTAAATTAAATCAATAAAAGTTAACAAAACACAAATGACTATTGAAACACCTTCAGCTGCAAGTGATTTTTAATTGTTGTCCTGTTGCTCAATGTGCACAAAAACATGTCTAAGTCGCAGCATTCGAGCTGCTTTCATGCTGCGTTACAGCTCCAGCATTTCCATACCAGCTGCTTCACATGCAAAATGAGCAGAACACAGAGGCCTCATGTTCCCTTAACTTGTTCATGCATTATTCCAGGATGATTAGACCAACATGGAAATGAAGCAGTTTTTAGCAAGAAAAAAAAAACCTGTGCATTGCTGCATTTCAGTTATATAAGTTTGAATATTGCATCTTTTAGCAACACTAGAGTCATCAGTCAGTGAGTCGATACACCACCTTGGTCCAGACTGAAACATCTAAACAGCTGGATAAACTGACTTTGTGATTCCCCGACATTTTGGCTTTTCCTCTTGAGGTGCCTTCTGCTCCAAACCTTAAAACAGGAAGTTAAACGTTTCAACATTAAGATGGCTTTACATCATGGGCAGACATTCATAGCTCCCAGACAATGTTTTCTATTGGTTTCTCATAACTGCGATTGTAAAGCTGGTCAAAATTCCTGGCAAAACTAGACAAGCAGAATGCAGATTGCACTAAGAGGAAATTGCGGCTGCTTCTGCTAGACACCATTTGCATGCCTTGCTAAATAAAAAAGCAAAGTTCATCAGCTTCAGATCAAGTTCAGACCACAAACAAACTGCACCTGGGTTTGTTTGGCACCAGATAGAGACGACCTCCTTTCAAGGGAGTTCCATTTAACCGCAGTTGAAAGTGCAGGTCTGAAAACATCTTAAATCTTCAAAAGAATTCATACATTCCCAATCTGGTCTCATTCGCCTTTTTCACATGGTTCACCATTGTAATTCCAAAACGAGGCTCAATTTGACAAAGCAAAGACGTTTCATAGTAGCGCAACAACGCCAGAGGCATCACCAGAAACAGTTAATAGGAAGCACTTCACCTGCAAGAACGTCATCTTACTCTTACAAGAGGAGGTGGTCTGCTTGGAGTAAGACATTACAACATTTCCCAGTCAGCTCTAAAATTGATGCCTCTGGCTTTGTCGCGCTGTTAGGAAAGGTCTTCACTGCTTTGCTGCTTCTGCTTCACTTTGGATATTAGGGTGTCTCTTGCGTCACCTCACAGATACTGGGTGCCGTAATGGAGTGTCTTGACGGACAACACAGTATGCTAGACGGCCACCGAGCCTGACAAATGGTGCATTTGAAAAGTTGTTTCAGCACAGAACATTGTAATGTTCATCGGTCTGATCTGTCGCTGAGTCTGTCTGCTGCAGCGAAGTTCAACACCACAACCTGACAGTGCAAGTGTTTGGATAGTGAGATGATGTATCTACATTTTTCCAATTGGCGTACTTCCGCGTTGTGGAGCTGCTCACCAGTGCATGTACTAACGCCTACGTCTTTGCCACAGCAACTCATGCAGATAGGTCTGTAGAGAGCGGTGATGTCAGGACGCAACAAATCCGATCTAATCACTTGCAAATGACAGTGTGGACAGTCTGTGTTAAAAAACAGATTTGAGAAACAAAATGGATTTGCCTGCAGTCTGAAAAAGGCCTTAGCAACTTCTTCACCCGACATAGTAGAAAGGCCAACTAACTCCCAAGAGGTACCAAGTAATTTCATTGTCCTATAAATGTTTTTTGTTGCCTAAACTTAACCAAACTGCCACCATTTCACAGCATGTTTAGAAAGGCTTTGACTGCCACACAAAGGGTAGTGTACCTTGTCCGTCTGTATGAGATGGCATGACAAAGACGTCAGTATTTCACAATCTGTGATGAGAACGTATTGATAGTGTTTAAGTTTTCATGAATCATCATCTGTAAAGCAGCAGAGAAACCTCACAAGGTAAATTCTGCTCTTTGTTCATGTCGCCGTCTTTAACTAATCCTCCCGACCACAGGAAACACTCGACAACTCAGTCAGGTTTTACCGTAAATCACGCTGAGTGGGTGAATAGATCCTGTGCTGCTGCTTTCTTGTGAGGGAGAAAGAGACGAGGAAAAGGACAGGCGATGCAGCAGATATTGTTGCTGCATTTCTTTAATTAGCCAACTTTGGGCTGCAGCTGAGTCCGTTCATTGTGTTAACTGACTTCTGCTGTTGACTCGTACATGAAAAGTAGCTGCAATCCTTCAGGCTTTGGCTCTGTGCTACACCTGCAGCGTGGCTTAACGTGAGCAGCGCCCATTTAACTGAACATCCTCAAAATACTAACTGTGGTGCAGGAAAACACCTGCAGACAAATTCAAGCCATATGTGTTAGAGGAGAGACAGGAGGGGAAGGCTTTAAGAGGAAGTGTGGATGGCAGCGCTCTCCCTCTTCCTCTCTTTCTCTCTTTCTCTGGAGACGAACGTGAGTCAGTCTACCATGGCTAAACTGCAGTGAAGCACAATGCTGCAGAGATTAACTCCAGCCCATATCTTCAGATCGCCTGCATGGCTATGAGACGCACAGAGAGCGTAAGAGAGGGATTACAGCCGGAGGAGAACAGAGACGACAGACGAGAGCAGGCAGAAAAAAACCCTGAAACATCCCATAACTGGATAGCATCTCACCTTTTGTGTTAAAAGCATTCTGGGCAAAGGCAGAGGATTTGGAGAGTAGATTATGGAGGTAAATGCGATTTATGCATGCGGAAGAAGAAGGAATGAAAAAGTAACTTTGGAGGGAAGTAAGAAAAAATCAAGCACAGTGAAAAGTTTAATGGAAAGGAGTCTCACTGATGCGTTTTACTTCCCTACAAAAGATCAGCCAGGACACTTCTTTGTATTGTACGTTACACTTTATGTTAGGGAAATGCTTAATTATCAGTGAATCATTTTGGAGCATTATTTGGTTTGTTTAACTCATAGTCAGTGATAATGTTGCTTGAGAAAAAGTGTTGCAACATGGAGAAAAATATCAGAATTCCCATTTATCACAAAATTGCATAATTTAAACTGTTTCATACGGTCAATACAAATAATACTACAAAGCCCTCTGAAAACAGGGTACTGGTGATAAATGAAG
Organism: Naso brachycentron; assembly: GCA_029874485.1. Lineage (NCBI taxonomy): Eukaryota > Metazoa > Chordata > Actinopteri > Acanthuriformes > Acanthuridae > Naso > Naso brachycentron. The sequence continues at coordinate 23,706,141 of JAQFJA010000011.1, read as the reverse complement.
ACACTCAGAATGAATTTTTATGTAGTGTTATTTAGAATGATTAATGTTTATGTTGTTCATTGACGATGCTTTATTTTAAGCTTGACCAGCAGCTCTATCAGTCTGTCAGATGGTCCCTGATTTCTGGGGAACACAGTTTTTGCCCTAGGTATGGTGATGGGAGTGGCCGGTTCAAAAAAAGTTGCACAACCTCCAAATGGACTCACTGACTTGCACAAGATTAAGTGGAAAGGTTGGTCATTAACTAAACTGTTAACTGTTCGGGCCAAATGGTGAAAAGGGGGGGTGGGAGTGGGTGTGGCACACACACACACACACACACACACACACACACACACACACACACTTTCATTGGTTACGGTGTGCCCCTCCCCTACACTTTATTCCTGCCCCCTTCCATAACTCATCAACCCTTTGTCGTAAAGTCGATGTGCAGTAGAAGCAAGCAGCTTTGTGAGCAGATATGAACAAGGATGAGAAAAAAGATAGGCCTGATTAAATTTTTGATTATGGCCTAGTATCTACTTGTTGGCGTGTACTCACTTGCAGCTTAAAATAAATGCAACACTCAAGAGAAAAAGCAATACGAGAAACCCCACCAAACCCCAAAGATGGACATATTTAGAGGTCCAGTCTGCTTTTTAGCAATATAACACTTGAACTTCCTGGCAGGAGTCCCGCCTGCAGTGCTTCAGCAGCACGCGGCTGGAAAAACCCCTTTCAGCATAATCAATATCTATTTTTGCATGAGTGCTTGATGCAGCATACAGAACATGATCCAGCCAAAATAAAGCTCATCTAGCAGTCTGCTGCTTCAGAGACACGATGAATAATGGAACTGTTTGTTTCTTTATGACATTATTTGATTTAGCTGGTTGTGTTCCTGCGTACATACTGAGTTGTTTGCATTCATTTAATGTGAATCAATTATGCACTTGTTGTGACAAAACAATGCTTATGCAGCTCATTTGGAAATTTGGATGATATGTGTAACATTTTTTTTCTATTTCATTAAATCTCTAACCTGTTTTCAGTTTCTCCGTCCTGCTCGATGTCCACTGAAGAGGCTCTTTTTGACCTCTTAAAGAGGGACCAACGTTCACAGAGAAACTGTGGCAAAAGCACAAATCAATTCTATTGTGTAACTTTTCCTCTCCAGTGCATCTGTGAGAATGACACACACACATCCTCTACATATGTGGTGTGTGAGTGAGAAGGTAAAATGACTCATTCTTTCTATTTTCTTCCTCCTGTCTCCCACTGAGCGATGAGTCACAATACGGGTGAAATCTGGGTGAATAATAAAATATCCTGCTCCTAAAAAACAAACACGCTCTGCTCAGCATTTCTCTTTGGTTTTGAAACCACACAATCATTTCGTTCAAAGACAACAAAAAAAAAATGTTTTTCTTTTAATCTTTGCATGGGAAGTGTCTGATGCTTCATTTTAACACTCAGCATGGTCACACTTTGCTGAGAAAGAGGCAGCAGTGTGCAGCTCTCAGTCACATTATTAAAGCAGAGAAATCACGCTCAACACACATTCAAACATACAGACACATTAATGGCACGCAAACACACAACTTTTCCCTCGTGTAGGAGAGATCCATCTCGCTTCACACACCTCCTACTCATATTTCCAAATACCTGGTGCCATGACAACCCACTGGCAAGCTCCTAAAGCAATGAGATTACTGTTGAAAGTTTCACCCACCAGTGTTCCCCATGCACAGCCCTGACATGTCATAAACAGCACACATCATAAGCAGGTTGCTGGCAGGATAACTAATTACATTGAGAGCAGAATATTTATACCAGTCTGCAACTTTGTGTGCTTTATTTCCATCTAACAGCATCAATCAGAATGTGTTTCCTGCAAAGTGATTTTTAGCTGAATTCGTGACTTCTGCAAGCAGCACCAGATGATTTTCACGTAAAAAGTCAAGATTTTCACCAATAAGGATTGTGACTGTGTGTCATTCAAAATCTCAGACAGTTTACATGCAGATTTAAAACATCCTGGAAAAAGTGAAGTGCTTTCACTCACTAAATCAGTTTGGTCTTTTTGATTGAAATGTTGTTAAAGCTGAGGTAGGCAACGTCTGGTAATCAAGCTAGCTGTAGCATGAGACTCCTAAGGAAGCAACTCCGTTGCGCCCTCCCCTCCCTGTTTTTGCTCCAACTCACGTTCTATTATGTTTGTTGAAGCTCTCTCTTTTAAGTCGAGTTTCAGTCTCCGTCATACCTGCTCAGTTGAAAAACCCACCGTGGCCTGACCAATGCAGTAATATTTTCCATCAGTCTCCCCGGAATTAAAGACCGACAGGAGGAGAGAGCTTCCTCTTCTGCAGGGCCGCTGCATCGAGGGGACAGTCTCTGCACGTGGGGCAGCAGCTCTCTTTCTGTCAGATATGTAATTCAGGGCGTACTGATGCAAAATGTCACCGCATTGGTCAAGCTGTAGTGTGATTTTCAACTGAGTAGGTGTGACGGGGACTGACTTTACCTGCCAGCTACGCCAAAGATTCACAGCAAGATGAAACAGTTGCAGGAAAAGTTGTAAACTGGTTTGTCTCAGCTGGACTCAAGCCGGCTGACGGTGTCGCCTGCAACTCAGCTCATCAAGCCGCCAGAGGCAAGTTTTAGACCGTAAGGCATGTCACTTGTTTCAACAGCCAATCAGCTCGTAGAGATGTCACCTGTC
>JAQFJA010000011.1:23490077-23504587 GCA_029874485.1 Naso brachycentron | reverse complement strand
GTTGTTTGGACAAAAGAAGCAATTTGAAGACGTCACATTGGGCTCTGGGAAATTTAGATGAGCATTTTAAGCACTTTTTTGACATGTCATGGAATAAGCAATTAAATGATTAATCGTGAAAATAATCGGTAGATTAATCGATAATGAAAGTAATCATTAGTTGCAGCCCTTCAGTGCAGCCTGTGTTATGGTGAAGTCACGCAGAATTCCCGTTTGCAGATTTGCATAAAATGAGGAAGGAATATGAATAACATGTGAAAGCATGTGATGTATGAAGTACTCCGGTATCAGTATTACTTTGAGGGTGATACTTTTGACCACAATTTCTTCAACAACACCGAGCTCTGCTTTCCATCTTTTGCTGTCATTTTGCCTCAAAGTGTTTCCTTTTTGCTCGTGTGTTTAGGAGACTCTGGAGTTTGGGGTCTGAAGAAGAACTTTGCTCTGCTGGAACTCTTGGAGCGACTCCAGAATGGAGCATCCAACCAGTCGGGAATGTCGGAGGACGCCCTGAAAGGCATGGGAGAAGTAAGAAACCTGTGATCTCATTTTGTATGTTTACATGACAGTAAGGAAAATCGATTTATCGTGTTAGTCCGGCTAAAACCAGGTTTTTAAAATGCATGTAAACATGTTAGTCCAACTGAAATCGCACTGAATCAAATTTCTCCTTCTCTTCAAACAGTGTATTATCCGCTGTGATGAGGACGAGAGCCACACAGCTTCTATGTACTGCACCGTGTGTGCCACCCACCTGTGTGCCGAGTGCTCCCAGCTCACACACTCCACCCGCACGCTGGCCAAACACCGCCGGGTGCCGCTGGCTGACAAGCCTCACGAGAAGACCCTGTGCCCGCAGCATCAGGTCCACGCCATCGAGTTCGTCTGCCTGGAGGAGGCCTGTCAGTCCGGGCCCCTCATGTGCTGTGTGTGCAAGGAGTACGGCAAGCACCAAGGACATAAGGTAGTAACATAGGTTACAGTAATCTCACGGCAGGTATCCTCATCCAAAGAGATGTTCTCATGTGTTTAACAAACTTTCTCTCCAGCATGCTGTTCTTGAGACTGAAGCTAACCAGATCCGTGCATCCATCCTGGACATGGCCCACTGCATCCGCACCTTCACAGACGAAGTATCCGAGTACTCGAGGAAGCTGGTCGGCATCGTGCAGCAGATAGAGGGTGGAGAGCAGATAGTGGAGGACGGAGTTGGCATGGCGCATACTGAACATGTAAGATATGACATCTTTTAATCTGAAACCTGCTTGACTGTGCTTTTCTTCTGGCATTAAACCAGGCCTCTATTTTTACGTCAGGTCCCCGGCACGGCAGAGAGCGCACGTTCATGTGTGCGAGCGTACTTTGCCGACCTCCATGAGACACTGTGTCGGCAGGAGGAGATGGCGCTGAGCGTGGTGGACGCCCACGTCCGGGAGAGGCTGATCTGGCTGAGGCAGCAGCAGGAGGACATGACCATCCTGCTGTCTCAGGTGTCCACTGCCTGCCTGCACTGTGAGAAAACACTTCAGCAGGTAGGAGACACGATCACTTCAGTCCTGTGACAGATTTCAGGCTGATGCACACAAACCACAGCGATTGGCCTGATGTATGTTGTCTCTTTCTTGTGGTAGGATGACTGCAGAGTCGTGCTGGCAAAGCAGGAGATCAACTGTTTACTAGAGACGCTTCAGAAGCAGCAGCACCAGTTCACAGAGCTGGCAGATCACATTCAGCTGGATGCTGGCATCCCCGTCACCTTCACTAAGGTTCGCACTGTCATCAGATTTGCTGTGGTCGGCCATGAGTCCTGTAAAGAGCTCAGGTTTGATAAAAATGTGTCATTTTCAGGACAACCGGGTCCACATTGGTCCAAAGATGGAGATCCGTGTGGTGACTCTTGGCCTCGATGGAGCTGGAAAAACCACCATCCTCTTCAAGCTGAAACAAGATGAGTTCATGCAGCCCATCCCAACCATCGGTAAAACATTTACACTTGAAGTATTAGCACACGTAGTCAGTGATGACACAAGAATACACTTTTCTTAAATATTTTTCTGAATACAGTTTCTTTTCAATCTGTCTTTAAAGGTTTCAACGTGGAGACAGTTGAATATAAGAACTTGAAATTCACCATCTGGGATGTGGGTGGAAAACATAAGCTCAGACCTCTGTGGAAACACTATTATCTGAACACTCAAGGTATCAGCTGTGCTCTGCAAATTCACTGTTTTATATTATGTTCGATCTACTGTATTACATTTACAGCATTAGAAAATAAACCCAGTTGACTTTTGACACATTTAGCTGGATTACTAAATTCTCCTGGGTGAAGTTTAGCCCAGTTTGTAGGATTTAGTGCCATCTAGAGGGTGAAATTGGAGATTGCAGCCATCTGAATATCTTTCCACTCACCCTACCCTTATCAGCATATTTGAGGACTAAATAATTGTGTGTGTGTGTGTTTGTGTGTGTGTGTGTGTGTGTGTGTGTGTGTGTGTGCGTGCAGCGGTGGTGTTTGTAATTGACAGCTGCCACAGGGACAGACTCATGGAGGCTCACAGCGAGCTGGCCAAACTACTGACAGAGAAGGAGCTGAGAGACGCCTTGTTGCTCATCTTTGCAAACAAACAGGTATTGAAACAATAACAACGATGATGGAGGTTGTACAGTTTTTAAGAGTAAAATTCAAGCACTTTCAAACTACAATTTTCCAGACTGTCAAAGCCTTACGCAATACATTTTTTATATCTAAAGTGATGACTTTCTGTGGTCACTTTTATTTTACTAGCTGTTAATATTGTTACTTTTTTATTGTTAAGATTATTTAATGTTTGCTTATTTCAGCACAAGAAGACAACAAGCAAATGTGGGCAGGATCGTTTGATTTCAGATATTTAAGACTTTGGTTTCCAATTGTTGATTATGTCAGTTAAGTGAATTTGAATTTAAAGGAGCATACCAGTGTTACATGTCATTGTGCTTTGTCAACATCGGCCACATAGTTTACACAAATCCCACCCATTTTTTCCAAAATAGCTTTATCTATGAGATATAGTGTTTGTTTACATTTTGTCCATATTCAATAAATGTTACAGAAAATAGCTGAAAATGTGACGTTAGTTAAAAAGAGCATCTGTGTCAAAATCCTTCTACACGCCAATATTCTAGCTAGGAAAGCAGCACTTGTAAGGAACTATTTTTCCAGGCGTAATCACCTTGGTCGTCATTGCCACTGTTTTTTCCATTTTTTCTTTTTTTTTAAATTAGGAAATAAAACTAGTTTAGTTCATTTCTGTGTGTCATCAGCAGTTCATTTTATTAAAACCCTTGAAAGTGTAAAACACAAGCTTTTAACACGCCGCGCACAACAATCCATATGTAACCTATGGATGACGAAAATCCCCTCTTTTATTGTACATGTCTGTTGTTACCGGTGACACCAGTGGCACCACGAGTATCTTAGTCGGTAGGAAAGTTTTCACACCGTAGCAACCCTACTCCTCTCTTGCTCAGCAATATCTCAGCAAAGGGTGAATTACCTATACCCAGCAACTTTCACGTATCCTATAGTGTCTCTATACCCTGTTTCAACATGAATGGCAGTAAATGGGGTTTAAAAATTCAGTCTGACATCTTCTAAAGTAAACACATGGTCACATTTTAACAGCATGTTTAGAAGATATGGGTGATCTTTGCTCATGGGGACAAGTCAGAAACAGACTGGGATGCTCCTCTAATGTGGGTTTGGAGTTCAACTTTCAAGACTTCGTACAAACCCTGTCATGATGCACATGAGACGCTGTGGGACAGAAATGCACCATTTCATCACCTTGTTTAGCTCAGAGTTGATGATCAGTCTGTGTGTTCGCAGGATGTTCCCGGCGCTGTGTCTGTGGAGGAGATGACGGAGCTGCTCAGCCTCCACAAGCTGTGTTGTGGGCGGAGCTGGCACATTCAGGGCTGCGATGCCCGCAGCGGGATGGGGCTTCACGAGGGGCTGGATTGGCTCTCCAGACAGCTGGTGGCTGCTGGTGTCCTGGATGTGGCCTAAGTGTCTCCTCCCCTGTACATCGCCGCTTTGGCCTGACTCTTCCCCCAAACAGCTGACCCCTCCACCCCACTGCCTCAGAGCTCTTGCTCGTCCGTTCTCCTGACACTAACTTTTAAGACGAGACTGCAGCTTAAAGTCTGCACTCCTCATCTTTCCTTCTTTGCGCACCACTGTGGGCAAAGAAAACAAAGATGTAAATACTTTCTCTAACTTCACTGAAACACAGAACCCACAACTACACCTTCAAGTCTGTCCTGCCGCCCCCCACCCCTGGATTAAGACATCATCAAGTTCCCACCTGCTTCATTTTAAAGGCAGCCCACACGGCCTCACACCTTGCTTCCATTTCTTTTGTTCTGAACCTTTTCAAAAGACGAGCTGTTTATCTGGCATCCATAGCTAGTTGACTTCGGTCCAGGAAAATGTTCAAAATGCTCCTTGTGGACTCCATCTGTATTTCCTATCTCATTACCACCACTATATATGTAAATGCAGAGTAGTCTGTACTGTAACAGTAGTTTAATTTGCGTACCTTTTGTTGATTCAATAGACAACTCATCAGATAATCCTGAGTGAGGAATGACTGCAAGGACCGTTTATCTAAATTCAGTATATTTGCAGGTCAGTGAGACGGGACAGAAATGTTCTCTCTGGTTTTAGAGAAAGTTTGGGACTTTTAATGTTGAGTTGTCAAAGTTCTTATCCACGGTCAGAGTTTTACCTCCAGTAGATGGCGGTCTGCGTAACCCCAGTTTGGAGAAGCAGAAGAGTATCCATGTAGGAAGCTTAGAAAATCAGTATCAGTTCTAATGTACGCAATATTTAGGATATTTTCTCAGCTTTACCTTGTTGTCAGACACTTTACATCGTTCTTTCCAAAGCTGTCACACTTCTTTAACAAAATCAGTATTGTTACCTCACTGAACATGGAGCTGCTGCTCGTCACTGCCTTGGTGTTTTAGGTGGTTTTTGTTAATGTGTAACTTTGATGAACTCAAACTAACTCTTAAACTGCAGAGTCACGCTATTACACAGACTGACCGACTGAAGCAATGATTCAGCAGCAGCTCCTGTTTTTATGAGCTCAGTTTATTGTGTTTTCAAAGGAGTCTTGTGGCTTTGTGGGCAGTTTAGTTTCTAGAGTTTTCAGTAGGAAAGGAACGTCTGACAGCAGGGTACAGCAGTGAAAATGTTCTAATTATATCGTACACTTTAACTGATTTTGATTTTCTTCCAGTGAGTTCGTTTTTCAGGTGGCTGAACTTTTTTCTGTCGTCCCAATCAACAGCAGTTTATTGCTTTGCTTCCTGCATCGGTGCTTCTCCAAACTCTTCTGTTCTTCCATCTACTGTATCTAATAAGCCGACTGTGGATGAAACCTCATTGAACCCAACTTTGGAAAACCTGAACTATAACTTAAAATCAGAGGACTTCAAGTGGTTTCAAACTGATGCTCATCTGTTCAGATTTTGGCTGTTTTCTAGCTTAACAGCTGCTGTTTCATTGGGTCTTTAAATTATGTGAACATCTTTTTTTTTTTCGTGTGTGTGTGTGTGTACTGAATGAACTTATTTAATGCCGCAGCTGGTCTTGAAATGGCGTACCAGTAGTAGAGTTTTGGTTTGAATGTAGTGTTTTCTGTTACAGAACAAACTGTTTACTGAACTTATTTATGAGGAACGTGGACATGACTTTGACACGAGAACTTGAGTGGGGGTCTTTTTCTCACCAGTTGGGCCTCCGTTTTGTGGAGCGTCTTGCACGCAGAAAATGTGGATTGCACTCTTTCATGTGGAAGCAAAATAACTATCTGCTGTTTCTAAGTAGACTCTGAATATTAATCTCACCGCAAAACAAAGTGTCTTGTGAAAATGTTCCTATTTAAACATCTAGAAGTCCTGTTTGTGTGTCCGGAGTGCAGGTTCACCTTTGATCAGCAGCCTTCAGTAATAATGTAATGTGAAACTGAACACTGACACTCATCTTGTTATTAAAGAACCATTATTTGACTTTGTTCTCATCTTTATTCATTGCTATGTAATGTTTACTACTTGTATCTATGTAGAAAACTACAAATAAAAAAAAAATGCACGTGTGAAAAGCCTTTCCACTAAGTTTGCGAGAACATTTCCTTTTGTTTTTCAAACGTAGAAGCACAAGCGCGTCCAAACCTTTGTTACCAGTGGACTTGATGACGGCTTTTGTAAATTATTCATATTGTGATGCTGTACAATAAACTAATTGAGCTTATTTGTCAGACTGGAAGCTTTTTTTTTTTAGGTAAACAACAACGAAGAATTTGTGTCTGCTGCTGAAATGATCACTGAAGAGAGACAACTCATACACAAAGCTTTCTTTTAATAGCCTCACTCATTTTGGTAAAAAACACTGTACAGGACATAATAGAGACATATGATCATTTTATGGTGATGTTGATGATGCTGATGTCTTCGTACGGTTTGTCGGTCTTGGGGTTGACTTTGACGTTGGAGATCCTCTGGACGGCCTCCATGCCCTTCGTGCACCTTCCAAACACAGTGTGCTTGTTGTCGAGCCAAGGCTGCAGGAAGGCAAAGACAGCAGCACACCATCAGTTAGAGTCACAAACAACAAACAACACAAACAACAGGGAGTGAGTCACATTGCTGGCTGCTGCTGCATTCACATGAAAACAGGCAGATGAATTCCTCAAATGCCTTATGCGAGACGAAAACAACACTCGACAAAGAAAAGCTGATTTTTTTTGGTGCAATAAATACTGCAGACGTATTGACCAGAGCCTGAAGGCTTACTGAGATGTCACATAAAAAGTTTCCTATTCCTATTTCCACACAGCATGCGCCACTAGAGGTGAGCAGGTGCTGTGGGAACAGGCAGCTGCTCTGAGAAAGAAAGCTGCGAGTGATGAAGAGAACATTACAGGATTAATAAATAAAAATGCCTCAAAAATGAAGTAAAACTTTTGTTTCTGTGCCCTATTTTTTGCTTATATTGAACAAGATATTCCATATGTTGGTTAAGCTACAGGAAGTTTCTATGTTTCAGTCTTCATGCTAAACGGCCTCTGGCTTCATATTTTTAACATACACACAGGAGAACATGATGGTGATCTTCTCATCTAACTCTAATCATCAACAGTGACAGTAACAAATGTTACTGTGCTCTTAAGAAGGCACAAGAGGACATACATAGCGGTCGCAATTCTGTATCAGCTTTACACCAAAACAAACCTGCATGTCAGCCACACCCCCCATTTCCCCCGACACTCCACCTGCCCCACCCACTGCTCTCAACAGCTCTCTGCTCAAGAAAGGAAAGAGGCTCCCTAGTGGTTAGCATTAGCTCTGCTATCTACCACATCTTCTCAATGATAATTTAATGTTATTTCAAGCAACAACAAAAATAAAAGTCTAATTGTCTCTTTTTACAAACCATGACGAGTCGGAATCCCAATCACAACACAATATAACAACATTTATGTAATTACTTGACAGTTTATGATGTTAGCCGAGCTAATCGTTGGTGCTAGCTCCAGCCAACAAGAGGCCAAAGCCCTGCTAGCAGGTAACGTCAGCTCTGCTGTCCCCCATAGCTACTCGGTAACAATGTGACAATGTGATGTTATTTAAAGCGAAAATCCGTCTTTTTATCTCTTTCCATGACGCATGGTGGGGTCAGAATCTAAACCACAACACAAGAAGAGCGTTTATGTGTTTTTTGTGATGTCAGCCTTCCCACTGTCTGTCTGTAACGCGAGCCAGGCCTGGGTTAAATATAAAAATTAGCTCGGCTGCTCCTCACTCGCTGTGGCATTTTATAAAGGGGGGGCGGGCCAACTGTTTCGAGGGGACGTGGAGATTCACATGAACTAACATGAACACGCAGCCGTCCCGGCTTGAAACAAGAGGCTGGAGAACAACACAGAGAGGGCGTGTGATGTCATGCTCTACTCCAGATGAAATCACGGCACTAGTTCTTTACACACACACACTTTATCCTGAAATCTAGGAAGGATGAATTTTGCATATTGCTCCTTTAACTTCTCTTTGCATATTTACTCTTGGGCTGCTGCAGCCTTCATGTGAATATGATGGCTTTCAGTTTTTTGTTCAGACTCATGGTGTCTTCAAAGTGTTACTGGATCGTCCAAATCTAAAGATTTACGGCAAACGACCCAGAACGTACAACGCCACAATTACATACATGACCTCATCGCTATGCATCCTGCAGACAGCTGTCTGGGGGGGAAAAAAAAACAAAAACAAGGTAGTTTCATTCAGCAGCTTTAAACAAACATGGTACAACTTACAGTAGGGACAACAGTTACGAAAAACTGTGAGCCGTTGGTGCCGGGGCCTGCGTTGGCCATACTGAGCGTGTACGGGCGGTCGTGTCTCAGCGTGGCGTGGAACTCGTCCTCGAACTCTCCTCCCCAGATGCTCTCTCCTCCCATGCCCGTGCCCGTGGGGTCTCCTGTCTGAATCATGAAGCCCTGCACACAAAAAAAACAGAGGATGTTTACATGGAGTCAGATGAATGATAACTGACCATTTTGCTAAGCTCCACCCTCTTAACGTGAACAGGCCAATCAGAGCGCAGCATCTGCCCGCTCTCCCCAAGTGTCCAATAACTACAGGGCTGTGCTCCATTGAAACTCATGATATCTTTTCAGATTTTCGTCATTTTTAGGCTGGATGTGAGGGTTTCGAGCTCATCGTGGTTAAACATTGAGTCGGGGGCACTTTTATAAGTGATGCTCATTATTCGGCGGGAGATTTACATTACGATTTAAGGAGATTTATGTTTGTTTCCTTTACAAAATCAAACGCTGAAAAGTGTAACGTTATGCTCTGGGCCAAACTTTGAAAACTTTGAAAAAAAACAGCTAATGTCACATCTGCTTCACTAACCCTTTAATAAACATTGAAGCCATGTTACGTTGTTAATAGTGGATATTAGCTGTTTAATTTGAGTTTCTTATAGCTATTAGGAGCGCTAGCAAGCCTGGCCAGCTCAGCTAAAGTCTACAGCTGCAGTCGGGAAACAGCAGCTCTCAACAGTTTGCAGTGTGTGACCCAACCAAACGGGCCAACTTTGCTTTGAACATTAATATACGAAGACACATGTCCCTTGTTGTAAACAGGTGCTATATCGTTATGAGAGTCCTTGCTTGTTTTGTGAATGAATTTAAACACAAGTTGAAGCTGCTGCACTGTGATCTGTCAGCTTTAGCATGTCTTTATGTTAACTCGAACCTGTTTTCACCATTGAGTCAGTTTGACGTTCTGTATATATCATTCAAATAAATTTTGCATACCTTCTCTCTAATGTAACTTTTTACATTTTTCCACACGTAAATTCATATTTCTCCAGGGAGTGCAGGTGGTGACTGTGATCTCCATGCAAGCTCTGAAAGTGTAGCAACAGTACCTATGGGGGCGTGGCTTAGCAAAAGGTCAATTGCATTAATGTGTCTAGAACCAGAATTTAAAAAAAAAACTTACTTTGATCACTCTGTGGAATATGTGGCCATTGTAGTATCCATTCCTGCTGTGGACACAGAAGTTCTCCACAGTTTTTGGACATCTAAAATACGAAACAGGAAAATACAGGTTTTATTGAGCACAAGAGAGAATTCAGAATGACGCTGTGATGTTCTCTTGAACTTACTCTACAGGGAAAAGCTTGATGTGAATGTCTCCCATGGTGGTGTGGATGATGGCGCTGTCAGACACTCTCTTGGGGCCCTCAGCCTGCGTGGCAGCCATGACCTCTTCCTTCGAGGGCTTCTCGTTAAAGATGTCTCTGTCCGAGTCGGCACTCTTCGTATCTTCTGGTTCTCTTTTAGAGAACTAGGGTCAGGAAAAAATCATTACATATTAGACAGTGAACATTAGAGGAAAACCTGTAGCTGCATAGTTTTAATTTAAATGTCACGTTATGTCACCATGTAGAAGCGGTTCTTCTTAAACGCAGTGCAGAATACGGTCGGGTCAGGCTCCACGTTCTCTAAGGCCGGGTTGTCAGACGCCTTCATCTCTACGGTGGGGGCCACCTGCATGGCCTTTGCAACCCCCTGGAACAGACTCAGCTGGACCACACGAATGTTCTCCAACTTTCCAAGGATCCGCACACATCTGAGGAACAAAACCAAATACGTTGATTTGGTGTTTGACCTTGACTCGGAACTTCACGCACTGGAAACTCAAGTTTTAGTGAACTGATACCCTTGCAGCTAAAACCGTGACATCTTTTGCCTCAGGCAAAGATGAGGTATACACACCCCCAGATTTTTGTCATTTCCTTGTACTCTTGTAGCTCCACCTCCCATCGACTCGAGTTACATCACTTGAGGCAATTACTCAGATTTTGAACAACACAATCGGGAGATACGAAAGACTTTATAATAACTTTTTTTGTGCTGTCAAAGCACTAAAAAGTAAATTTATTTTAATGCAAAATTATTTTAATGCCGTCTTTTTTTAAACGCGCACACGTTCTGGCCCTCAGCCCGCCCCATAGTTTGGGAAATCAGGAGGCGATGCAGCCACCACCATAGACATATACACCAGATACAAAACTTAAGACAAGAAAGCTTTGTTGTAGTCTGTATACTGGGACACTATTATAAGATTACCAGTGAGTATAAGCAGTGATGGCAGCTTGAGCCGCTCCATGTTCGCGCTGGTCAGTTGCAGTCAGATGTTAGCTCCCAGGCTAGCTTCATTAGCACACTGTACCTTGATCGAATCACTTTGTAACTCTGTTTTCTGACACCATTTTGTAGTCTGTATCATACTGGGACACTATTACAGCGTGGTCTGACTGCTGAATGCAGGGTAAGTGTTTAATATGACACAGAGACAAGACTGAAGGAGCTGTTGTTGTTGCTCATGGCAACCACACTACAGACATAAGCAATCGAGCCCTGATCACAACAGACTAAACACAGCAGAACATATTTGTCCACTCTCATGTTGATAAGAGTATTAAAAACTTGAAAAATATCCTGGTACATTTAGAACTTAATACAAAGATGTGCTATTGATCACAGAATATTATAATGATTAACTAAAATAAATTTTTTATTCAATTGACAGCGCTACTTTTTTACATGTGAAGTAAAAGGAGACAGCGACGAAACAATAAACAACTGAGCAGACATTTTTTCCTCTCCAGTTCAGACATATTAAATCCAACCTGGTCTGAGTCAGGCCCATTAAACAGAAAGTCACATATCACAAGTTTCACCTTTCTGACTGGTTGTATGCAGGTGTGTCCATCCGAAAAATGAGGTGGTACCTGCATTTATATTACTAAAGTTTATTAATTTTATTATTAAATAAAACACAACTTAATAGCTTAAAAACTTCCTGAGGAAAAACCGTGAAGCACACGTACTTTCTCCAGCTTCATGTGAACGTACCTGTTTGTCTCCACATTAATGACTTTGATGCCCAGCATCGTCCCATAGAGCACGAAGTGGCCGGTCTCATCAAAGATGATATTTGTCAGACGAATGCCATCCACCTTCTCCAGTTCTCTCTCCACAGCCATTCGCCTCCCGAACTCCATGTCAGGAAGCTGCTGCCTCATCTGCTGCAACTCTGTGAACATCTAACATGCAAAGCTGTTGTGATAAGCATGTGAATCAGCCACATCAGTAAAGATTCAGACTGAGTGTCGAGTCAGAACTTACCGTTAATGATTCGTCGAACACTCGCATCAGTTTTCCTGTAAGAAAACGGAAGATTCTGACTTTTCTGTCAGAGGCGATGGTGGCCATTTTCTTCCCTTCAGGAGAAAACGCGAGACTGGTGGGATACGTTTTGTGCTTTGCAAATTCATACAAGTCTGTGTCTGTTTTGTATTCCCAATGGACGTGCTTGGGGAACTTAAATTCACTCGGGAGGCCTGTCCAGTATTCCAGCATTCCTGCTTTGTCAGCAGAGACAATGACTCTAAATGTGGGATTGAGGCGTATTTGGGACAGAGGCGAGGAGTGCATCTTGTCGAACACATGAAGAGGCTGGTTGCTTCCCCTTCCATCATAGACGAAGATTTTACCCGTTGATTTTTCCGAGCAGGCCACCGTGGAAATGGCGTCCCTGGGATTGTAAATCCACTCACATTGGCCGGGATGAAAGCTGCACCGAGGAGACATTAAAAAAATGCTGTTACATCATGAAAGAGGTGTCAGTGCATCTTCCTAAACATGTTCTGTCCTTCATGCCCACATATGATATTGCATGTGAAGTATAATTACTCTGTAATTTAGACTCACCCCAATTTCAGCATATTGATCATGTCAAAGTTGACAACATCGAACACTTTCATGGCCTGATCGTCACCAACAGAACAGAAAAGGGCTCCTTCAGAACTGACTGCAATGCTTTCTATCACACCTGCACAGAACGCATGAACGCTGTCAGTATTCACTGCACCACACAACGCAATACAGTGAAGTCCAGTTCAGACCAAAGGTCAATGAGACGGTTTTAGAATGTCCCAAGGGAAAGCTGCAGCAGCGTGAAAGCTGCACTACGGCTGATGCCGTTGCGAGGAGGCTCCAAAGACTGAATATGTCAATACACCAGGTCCAGTTTTAGAACGCAGTGCATGTAATGAATGTGTGCTGCTGCTCAACTGATTTATAATTTCACTGTTAATGTTCTGCTCTGCTCACATCCACGGCTCAAATGCACCTCTCTCTCTCACACACTCATTTCACAAAACACACATTTTGTTTTCGCCTTTTCACAATTAAGTCCGACTAGAAATTCACCTGTGAGTAACTCACTGTCACTGCTGTGACATATAGCTTTGGGTGCAAAGTATCCAGCACAGGGCTTAAATTGTGTCGGCCGTTTCTGTTGTGAAATGATGAAAAAAGTAAATCCGGTTTATTTGTGTGTGTCTGTGTGATGCTGTCCAGAGTCCATAAAGATAAACTAGGCAGAGACTGACTAACCAACTGACCGACAGACAGACAGATAGATCGTGTCACTTGATTCAGATTTTTGATGTGTTCCTCAACTTTTTTTCTCTCACCCTAACATTCCGAAACAACATCCTGTCTGTGTTGGGGAACCTCTGATTTACAAATCAAGCACTGATTATGCGACAACAAGCTTCAAAAGTTAGTAGTAAACGAAAGTTTATAGAGAGTTCTTTATAGAGAGCAACTGAAAGACACAGACAGTCTTCTCTGGTTGCACTAGTGTGAACTGACAGGTTTTAGATCGTTGCAAACCCGGCTCACTGCAGGACGTTGTTTCGTTGTGGATCTTTGGTCTGAACTAGGCTTTATTCATGATAATTAATGCAATATGCGCATACTAAAATGTATGAAGGGAGAAGTCAGTACTTGAAAGAAATAAAGGAACATAAAGATTCTGATAAATGTCAAGTGATAATAACAACACGTACCAAGATGACTTCGAAAGTGTTTGACAAACTCTATCCCCTCCTCCTCCTTCTTCTTCCAAAACTTCACGTGGCCATCTTGGCTGGCTGTGATGATGAAGTCTTTCCTAAAAAGAAAAAAATACTTTCATTAGAAAAAAAAAAATAGGTTTAGAGCAAATCAACAAATAAAATTTTGCCAAACTGCTTTAACAATTTAACTAGTAGTCATGATTGCACAGGAGAAGACTTCATGTTTTTAAATGTGGAGATCAGGTTTTGAAGGGTTCATGAACATCGTACATCACTGTTACCTTCATCATCACAGGTGCATTAATGTACACACTACCAAATAACATATTAAAGGTCAAGATTTATCAGGTGTTCTTCTATAGTTTCCAGTTTGTAACGTTAGTGTTTCATCTCCGTTTGTCACGAATATAAATGCTAGCACTGTATTGACTGAAAGAGAAGTAGCAGACACTGTACGTTGGTAACATTAGCTCAATCATTTTAACTGCATCTGAAAAATAAACAGAAGTTGCATTACTGTTCCCCTGCAAACATCCTCTATCCATCAAGCACAGTTATAATTGGTAGATTATTGTTATAATCACTGTTGTTATATGTAAGTGGAAAGCTGTGCCACAGGGCTGACGTCATGTGTTGCAGTATATTTCCAAGTTTATTGCAAAATCACTTACTTTGAAGAAACTATGTGTGTGATAACATCTCTGTGCATGTAGCTCCGTTCATACATCGCAGCTGAAGGGAGGTTGTCCAGGTAGACTCGCTCAAACTCAAGTACTGAGACAAACCAAACAAAAACACGCAGGAGTTAGCTTAGCATTAGCATTGTTTAGCAGGAGTTGCGGATAAAAATACCGCGACGTGTCTAACTGCCAGGAACGAACCTTTCCTTTTCTTGACCTGTGTAGCTTCGCTGGGCATCGGTCCGACCCACTCATCCTCTTCTCCGTCCCCAGCTCCATCCTGATCATCATCTGCTTTACGCTTCAGTTCCACATTGTTTTCAGCGGCCGCCATTGCTCCC
>JAQFJA010000011.1:23444642-23461374 GCA_029874485.1 Naso brachycentron | reverse complement strand
AGTTTAAAAAAAAATTGATTAAAATCAAAAATCGAGTATGGTATGAAAAAATTGAGGATTTTATTTTTAGTCCAGCCCTAATCAAAACCAGTCTTTTTCTTTTTCTCTCTCCTTTTCATCTCTGTCCGATTCCTCAAGAAAATTCGTATGCGTAGGCGAAGTTGGTGGCGAGACGTCCTCCACAACAGAGATGAGGCTGTTGTCGTTAACATCAGCTGCTAACTACTGTCCATCAAGCAGAGGTGGAGGCGGAGGGTAACACAAATTCAGCCCTATTGGCGGCTGTGAATGTCACTCAATATCCGCAACAAGTTCCTGGCGAGAGGCCTGTTTTTGCCAGAAATAGTCAATATTACGGAACCAAATCGCACTCTGATTTCCCTTTCACAGAGCCTTTAAGAACGACTAAGGGTTTGGCTATGCTAGAAAAGACGCAATTTGTTAGACATGCTGCCCAAACAGGTTGAATATCAAAAGTACCTTTCCTCAGTGTAAAAACTTTTAACTGCCGGACCAGAGGTCAGAGTAAAAGTCTTCTCAGATGCTAAATATGGTGGAGATGCTGCTCCCCCCGTCTCTCCCGCAAAACATTCGAAATACTACAGTTGGTTGTTTCAATGGAAAACCCGTGGGACTGAAAATCATGCCAACGTGGATGTACAGTTTCTCAGCTCGCCACTAGAGGCTGAATTCAAAAGCAGGTCAATCCCTGTAAAAACCTTTGCTAAACTGCCCAACTTGAGAAGAGATATAAAAATTAAAAAAAAACATGGAGTTTTTGTATAAAAGACAGTCTGATAGTCCAGACAATAATGAGTGGCATCACAGTGGCATCTTCAGAAACACTGGTCAGTCACACCTGAACTGAATGTTAATGCCAAATTATTGATTTGGGAAAGTCAACAGAAGTTTCCAGACACAGACATCGGCATGGTGTAGAGAGAAGAGGTTTCTGAAGCTATTCGACAATCCAACAAGCGCTTCTGATCAGTTTTGCTGCCATGCAAGCAGCTCTGGCTCTCTCTCTCTCAGCATGCTGGCTGTAATAATGGTACATTCCATTTCCCTCTGACGTCAGATTTCGGAGCTGACTGCGTTACAGTTACAAGTTGGTAACAAGTCAGAAAAACATGGTTGCCTCCAGGCGACATCACTAAAACCAGCCGATAACAACACACTACGTGATAGTTGTGTGTGAAAGCAACATAACACAGATAGAAGTTGAACAGTACTGTTGGTATGACTGATTTTGCGACACAAAAACAAGACCTACTGGCTAATAAACAGCGTAATTTACAACTTTTACTCACTCTTGATGCACAGAGCAGCCATCTTGGATTTCAGTCCCGAGGTTACTGAAGTTCTGCGTTTCTGAGTTGGAGTTCCGACTCTAGGGCAGCACTCCTGATGGCATATCAGACTGAGAGCTCAGAAATTTCAACTTTCAAGATCAGCTGGAACACAACACATATCGCTAACGTGCTGGTTTTTAGCAAAAATAATGTTTTCTGTGTTCACCATTTTAAATTAACATGTTAGCATGCAAACATTTGCTTATCAGCTTTAAAAACAAAGTGTTCAGACTGATAGAAATGCCATCATTTCCACAGGTATTTAATCATAATATTGGACAAGTAGACATTTTGAAATTCAAAATTTCCCAGGATTCAGTTGTTCAGTCTGGCTCAAAGTGGTGGACAGACAGACTGACATGTCCATCCAGAGAGCCAGGCTGCTAGCTTGACTAAAAGGTGTTTTGTCTGATGAAAGTTCAGAAAGCACGTGGCCAGTTGAGAACATGTCAGAGTTTTTTAGCATCTGTGGCTAAAAATGGGTGCTTGCAGTTGGTTCGTCACGCCTGCTTGGTTGTGGAGATTTCCTGATAGCATTCTTACAGCAACTAAAGAAATCCTGTCAGTGAGAGAAACTGTGTTTTTATCTGTGAAGTCTCTGAGCTTGATATCTCCTGTGAGGAATGTCCTCATTCTTTAATCTGCCTTTGAGGGGAGGAGAAAGCGACTGGGGAAATGAAAGACACATGAGCGTCTGCTCTCTGGGGACCAGGGGGGGTTTTTTTGGGGTTTTTTTTGGTTTTTTTTTTCAGGATTGTTGAACTGCTAAGACCTCCCAAAAACATGAGCCACATACTTTACCTGTGCTACTTCTGATTACTCATCATATATTTTTTATTTCAAAGTGTGATTATGGAGATCACTTAAATGGATCAGCTGGCTTTATCTCAATTTTAAGCACTAGCTTGTTCACCATTCTGCCCCTCCATTGAGACTGACAGATTTAATGTACTCTAATGTATGACTGTAAAACACTTATCCACTTCTCTACTGTTTTTATTGCTTTGTGCTTTTTTTTTTCTTTTAATGTTCTCTTTTAATCTTTTTAAAGTATAAATC
The DNA here is from genome assembly GCA_029874485.1 of Naso brachycentron. NCBI lineage: Eukaryota > Metazoa > Chordata > Actinopteri > Acanthuriformes > Acanthuridae > Naso > Naso brachycentron. The sequence goes on along the minus strand of JAQFJA010000011.1, from coordinate 23,458,963 downwards.
AAGTATTTTATTGCTTTGATGATATTTGTAATTACCAAGTAAAATTAATACCAGCAATAACAATAATGGAAATTATTTCTGAAATTGAATTTTTTCATTTTTTTAATGATAATATCAATCAAAGAGCTCAAAGCAAAGAGAGACTAGACTTTGCTCTGCAGAGCTGTGATTTAGTGATCCTCTGCTGCTGTTCTTTGAACTCTCTCCACGTGTCTTCGTCTGATTTAGGATGGCCCATGTTCTGCAGTTTGATGAGCAAACCAGAAAAGTCAAGGATGCCAACATGCACGACGAGGACACTTTCGAGATCTACGACCCACGCAACCCTGTCAACAAACGCAGGAGAGAGGAGAGCAAGAAGATCATGAAGGAGAAGAAGGCCAAGAGGTGAGGTCATGGGGTCAAAGGTCGGGTCCTGCCCAGGCCATGTGACTGAAAAACTGGTCATACAGCATCCAGCCTCCAACATCTGGATTGAGGATGCTGACCTGAGTGGATACGATCCCTGTAATCTGTGATGGAAAGGCTTCTCCACCTGGAACAGCTGCACCTGGACGACGCTGCGTTACTCATCAGGATTCAGACTGTCGTCACAGGAATGACTGAGGTCATGATTTGATTGTGTGTGATGTTGTCCGCTTTTCTTTGCTGTTCTGTTTTCTTTTGCTGTCGTCTAAAGCTTAAATGTAAACGTCAGACTTGGTCAGAAAAATAAAGTACATTTGTAAACAGTTTGTCTGACTTAATTGTATTAAGTAATGAACCAATCGGATACTCCTATATAGTTTATTTTAATTTAATGCTGCAGCTCTTACTTATGCAACATATTATTTAATAAAGACAAAATGCCCTCCTCCCAAAAAAACTTTCAAAAAAGAAGAATTTTGATACTCCAATAAAACATCAAAAAGTTAAACAGATAGTTCTGGTCGTTGGTCTCAGACACCGGTTTGGTTTCATCACCACCACATCTGTGGTAGGGAGCTTTCCTAAATTTATGTGCCCTCTTAACATTGGGCTGATGAATGAACCCAGTATTAAGATAAAAGTGGTATTAAACTAATTATAGACAGCAGAAGGTTAATGAATAGCCTGGTTCATCCTTTCATCTCTGACTCAACATTTGGAAGATCTCCTTAAAGGAGAGGTTTTTGGAAATATGATTACTCTCTCCCTGCTGAGAAATAAATGGGAGGATCAATACCACTCTAAAGTCTGACCACTGAACATGAAGGTGCTGCCAGGAGATGCTTAGCTAAGCTTAGGGTTAGTTTAGCATAAAGACTGGAGGCAGGAGGAGAAAGCATGGCTAAAAAAATTACTTGATTGTTAAATCTTATTTATGTGCTTGTAGTCGGATCTCTTTTACCGTTTTTGTTTACTGTGTTTATGCTAAGCTAAGATAGCTTTGCTTTACAACGTAGCTGAAGTTAAACATGAGCAAAATATCCATCTTACTGGACTTCGAGTTGAGCTCGTGCCTGAAGGACAACCAGCTTCCTAAACCTTAACCACACCCACATGTAGCTTGGTGACAACAAGACAATGGCTGTTTCCGGAACCACCTACTGCATACTGTATGTACTACATACTGCATACTAAGTAAGCAATCAGTTTGCCATCTGTTCACACTGCAGTGCACTGGCAGATTACCCAGAATGCTTTTTTGCACAAACGGGCAGCAATAGCGAGATTCTTTGTTTGGTGTTTTTTCAACTTAAATAACAAAAGCCTGGCCAGGTTTTGGTGGTGTTGCAGCACACTGCTTTATGGGAAACAGTAGAAGAGGTAAACTAGTCGGATACTTACTGGGGAGTATGTAAATTGTTTGACATAATGCAGATTTTGCTCGTGTTTGCATACAGAATATGACAAAGTACTCTTTGACTGAATCAGTACGTACTGCTGGTATAGAATGCAGTTTTGAAAACTGCCAATGACAATCAGAGGTTAGCAAAGAAAGCAGTGAGAACCGGCTGCTGAATGTAGCTTTATATTAACTGTACAGATGTGAGAGTGGATTTAATCCTCTAGTCTAACTCTCAGCAAGAAAGCAAATGAGCAAGTTTTTGTAAATATCAAACTTTCCCTTTAATGCTGAGAGGGAAACCAGTGATGACCAAACCACCCTGCTGCTATTTTTCAAACAATATCTGGCTCTCTGTCCGGCTCAGGTCACCACTAGAGCAGTCAGAGCTCGTAAAAAGGAACTGCTTAAACCAAAGGCTTTACCTCACTGTGGTGGTTTTGGGGTAAATGATCTGCCACTGCCATGTGTGTGACCAGGAGCTGCATTTGGCCAGCACGCTACTTTTTACTGCACTTCTGGGATTATGCTTAAATTTTCATATGGAACAGGAAGGAGAGTTACTGTTACATTACGGAGCCCGGCTCAGCCCGAGCTGCTGCAAATTTAAAACAGGTGATCCGGTGATCTAACCGACTGTGTGCTCCCAAGTCCGGCACAGGTAGGAACGTGCCACTGTTACTGAGATAAATAAGCAAAAGAATCTGCAAATATTTCTTTTCATGAGGATTTATAGAAATGTTTTGATTGGTTAGATAATTTAGCTTTTTATGAGGACATTGTCACATAAATCATTACTTTAAATTTAAAGGGGAGACCAAAGACAAGAGCTGTGTTCCAAATCGCATCCTTCAGTTAGTATATTTCAATACAGTACACTTAAATGCAGTACACTTACTGTGTAGTGTACTAATCTTGACCAGGGTAGTAGTGTCCCAAATCACACACTGCCGCTTTGCACTTATGGGAAGTGAAAATGTTTTTTTCCAACCACCTCTTCTTCTACTACTTTTTTTTTATGGTTAATTGCAGACAGTAGGTGGGCGCCTATCACAAATATTTGATTTTCTTCATTTAACTTGTATAAGAATGTTTTACAGTAAAGTCGACAAGATATCGCACATAAACCAAACTCACACCACAACGTTAATGCCTAATTAAAATGTGCCGCCGCCGTAGCTAGGAGCATAGTTAGCTAGTGGATGCTAACATTAGCTATCACACTAACCGCACAAAATTGTAACAGACTCGACAAAAATTACTAATGGCAGCTAGCTTACAACAGTACACATAGTGGTGCTGAGTGCAAAAACGTGTATATCTTGCATCTGTACAACACAACAACATTCACAGTCACCAAGTCAGTGGTGCACAAAAATCCTCGGCTGTAATGCCCTGCCACCATTTCGAAAGTTAAGAAGTTTGTGACATAACTTCCTCCACGTCACCAATATGGCATTTGTTGAGGGTGTGAAGTGTCCATCGTTCCACAAAGTGCACTGCATTAGTAGTACACTGCATTTTCGCATTCTTTTCGGTGTAAACACACTTCGCACACTTCTGCACTCAAAATATAAAGTGTTTAGTACAGAGGTATGTGATTTGGGACACAGCTAAGGGCTGTAGTTCCTCTTCAGTACCACCAAGAGAACACTTAATGTTTCCCTGTGTCACTGTGCCTAGTGCTAGTAGGAAATACCACGCTTTGCTACTGATCATGTGATTGCCAGAGATGAGATGGAATGGTAATAGCATTATCATGCTATTCTACAACCACTATCTCCCTCTGCCCTTGTGGATACGAGCTAAATATAGCCTGATAATCCTTCTCATCTCTTAGAAATTCAACTAACATATCTTTTATGACAGGCGTATTTTCCTCCTCTTATAGTTTTCTTTCCTTGCCTCCTGTGGTTAAAAGAAAAATCAGAAGTGCACATTTAACTTTCAACTCTTTCCTTGCACACTTCAGGTTAAAGTGGTCCTTTGCTGCTGCAGCTCACATGTTGGATGGGTGTGTGTGAGAGCTGCCAAGATGGCCCACGTGCCTGACCCCTGAACTGAAAGTCCTCACTCCCCAGGGTGTGATGGACAGAAAGTGCAGAAGAAGGGAGCTCGGTAAGTTAGCGTGCATTCATGGAGGAGATATTGATGAGTTCGCAAGATCAAAGAGAAGATGGTTTGCACAGGCGCGGCAGGTTTTCATGGTTAATGGTTGGTCACTCTCAGACGTCCAAGGACGGAGCAGAGAGATCGTTTGTCTCTGATGTGTCCTCAGCATCCACCAGCTTCTCGTCTTGACCTTATTATCTTATACTTCACAGATTTTTTGAGTCCATCGTACAACAACAGTTTTCTTTGCACTGATTTCTCAATTTGTTTTCCTCAGACTTTCTTAGCTATTAAGAAGAAATACTTTAGTAACACCATGAGGGAATTTTGCCTGTTTTACAGTGTAATGTTGCTAAATGAATCAGATAAAGGACAGGTCTTGGTGCCCTGGTAGCTCAGTTGGTAAAGTGTGCGTCCTGTGTACAGAGGCTGTGTTTTCGCTGAAGCTCCCCAGGTTTGATTCCACTCTGTGGCCCTTTGCATCATGTCATTCCCTCTCTTTCTCTCACACTTCCTGTCAAATTCTTCAGCGTAAAATACGATAACAAAGACACAAACAGCCCAAAAAACATATTTTTAAAAAAAGAAAGAAAGAAAAAAAGATAAAGGACAGGTCAAAGAGACGCTGCGGAGTGTATAATACATCAAGTAATGTTAGCACTAGAAGCTAGCTAAGTTAACTGGTCCCATTAACATTGGCTGAAAATGTTGTTACCCACACAGGAGGTCATAGGAGGGTGAATTAAATGTTATTTAGTTTTAGATCCAAACGACTGGCCTGTCTCATTAACAGCAGCCATCTGACCCATTTAATTCACCCTCCTTATTTGATGTATTTGCTCAGTGACACACAAGCTGAGCAAACGTAACTTGTTCACAGATAACATTACTAACTTCTTGTTTGGATTATTGTAATTCCTTGTACTGTGGTATTGATCAGTTGTCGCTCTGGCGCCTACAGTTGGTTCAAAATGCAGCTGCACGCCTTTTGACTGGGAAGAGACGAAGAGATCATATCACTCCTGTTCTGGCCTCTGTTCACTGGCTTCCTGTCAGTTTCAGGATCCAGTTTAAGATTCTTTTACTTGTTTTTAAATCCCTGCATGGGCTGTCACCGCAATATCTGTCTGAGTTGTTGCATCTACACGCTCCTGTCAGAGCGATGCGGTCAACACACCAGGTGATGTCCTTAGGTGCAGGCTAAAAACCTGAGTTGACAGAGCCTTTGTTGTAGCTGCTCCCAATATGTAGAACAGTCTACCTCCAAACATTAGAGCTGCTCAGTCTTTCGTAGATTTTAAATCTCTCCTTAAAACTCATCTCTGCGCTGCCTTTAACACAAGTTGACATTTTGTCTTTTGTTTATGCTCCTATTTATTTGTCTTTTTATTGTGTCTTACTCATATCATTATTTTATATTGTTTTTAGCCTGTACAGCACTTTGGTCAACCTTGGTTATTGTAAATGTGCCGTATAAATAAAGAGTGACTTGAGTGACTTGACTTGACACCTGGAAGCTGCCCAGTACAAGCGGTGCTATTCAGTTTCCCCACCCAACTCAACCCATCCCAGATTTAAGCCGGCGACCCTCCGTCTACAAGCTTGCTTCTCTAACCTTTTGGCCAACACTCCACTTCTCTCACCTGTAGGCCAGAGACATTTAATAGTGGAAAGCGAGACCTCGCACTGACTGTTCATTTCCTGTATCATTGTCACATGGTTTTCCGCCACGGCCCCTCTCCATTCATTCTCTACAGGAGAAATGAACATGATCACAGATTATGACCAATTCTATTGCCCCATCTTCACCAAGACAAATATTGGACCCATTTTACACAAGGCACATATCTTTCGAACATTCTGACGTAAAAATGATATTTTTTAGAAACACAAATCAAGAGAAAATGACCTTTGTTGGAGACCTGTCTCTGTCTCAGCAACACATCCTCGCAAGATTTGGGAACGGGTGCTTCCCGCCTTGCTTCGCAACAGACATAAATGGACATTTAGATGGTCTTATAGGTGAAATCATGAATTAAAAGTTAAAACTTAAATCAAACAATATCATGCAATGCAAAATCCATCTGCTTTAATCCATTCATGAAACATTGTAACACTGCCAGATGAGGCAGAGGGATGGTGGTTTCTAAATGTCTCCACGGAACACGTTACTCCACCCACTTAGGAAATGGAAGGTGTGTATATCATTTCCATAAACTGTCATCTTTTCAAACACTTCCAGTGTTTGTATCCTGCATTTTTCCCACTGGTGTCACTGTGCTGATAACGGTACAGGTTTAAGGTACTTACACTTGAGCAGTCATATTTTATTCTGCTTTACACCTCTATTCTTAATAGATCTATTATGCTATCCTTTTTACTCCACTACATTTGTCTTACAGTAATGCGCAGTTGTTGTTGCTTTGCAGATTATGATTTAAACAATACACATGATGAATGTATACTATTGCGTTGCTGTTGGCTAAGATAGTCATTAGGAACAGCATCACAGCTAACCAACAGATCCACAGAGGATGTCATCTCCACTGCCCACTCTCTTCAACCCCCCTTTGAAAATAACAACACCTCCATCAGGATGCTGTTTGTTTTTTTTATCTCAGCATTCAGCACAATCTCCACCAAGATTTTGATTGGCAAGTTTAACATTCTGGGCTGGAGGACCACACTCTGCAGCTGGATTTTCTTCCTCAAAAACAGACAAACAGATTTTGATTGACTGTCACTCCTCTCGTAGTGCTCAGTATCTGCCCAGGGTTGTGTGCTCAGCCCCACCCTGTTCACCCTGTGCACCCATGACTGCAAGAGAAGTGTGTTGTGATTTCAAGCAATTATGAGGTGAACAGTTTAACCAAGTGTCGCAGAGAACCCATTGCGAACATCTCACATCTCCATCCTCATTGAAAAAGTTCAGAAATTCAGATTCTCTGACTGAGTCATTTGCATGAATACCTCTTCATTGCACTTCATTTATGCCCTAAGCTGATTACTGCAACAGCAACCACAACGCAGTAAATCACACATGTAGATGGTTATTGCTTTCCCAGCAGCAGTGGATGTCTATTAGATAACTGCTGCATGACTGAAAAGCTGTATGAATGCTGGATCCATGCATTTGAATTTGTGATTTGGCTCCACTGATGCAGCTGTGTACGTGAACAGTGAGTGAATTATAAGTTGGATGTGTCTTCAGCAGCTGCAGCATCACACATTTTTAGCAGTACGCACACAGGAGGGAGGAAAACTTCAACTAAAGCCAGAAGCCTGGGCACAACGTTAAGTTGCTGCTGAAATGAAGCGAAGCTGAATATGAGCCAAGCTGTCAAACAGGGAGCCAAACACTCTGAGCATTAATTTAATTGGAACACAGTATGAAACACAATGATGAGAGTATGTTGGGGAGGCAGTGAGATTCAGTTAGGCGCATTTATACAGGAAACTAGATTTTTATATCTGACTATAAGATCTGATTGCATTCACAACAACATATTCCGCTCATAGAAATAGAGACATCTCTCTCTTCTCAGTTCCTGCAAGAGGACCTTGTAATTTTCATTGAAAAAGATCCTAACGTGTAAAACCTTGCCTTACTTTAATCAGCCCCTGCAGGCACAGAAGAGTGAGCTGAACCACACAGACAAGCATCCTGTCTAATGGTTACAGGGAAACACCCTTAATGAAGCAAAAATACACCTCAGAGGAACACTTTCACTGCAACAGATTACATGTCTGCTTGACAGGAGATGTGTTTTTTATGTCTAAGAGCGATGACACTGGAGCGTCTCAGTGAGAGATCAAAACCAGCTAACATGAAACTGCAGGAGCTGCTTTTTGCCCGAGAGACAGTTACAGCACAAAGCTCAAGGTGAGGAGTTCCTCTTGCTGAATAACCGTCATACAAAACTCTCCAATTAAAAATGAAAGGCATGAGGAAGTCTGAAAACATGTCCGTCTTTAGCTGAGGACTGTGCTGCTTTCAAAGTGAAGACAAAGCCCAAGGTCTTCACTAGAAAACGGGGATGAACAGCAGAGCTTTGTTCAGCTCGAGGGAAAAAGATTTCCTATCATCACATTTAAGCCGAACAAATCCCTTTTATAAAGGCTGGTTACTCCACGAAGGAACCTGAGCCTCATTAACGCTGCTGTCACATTATCTTGTGAACAGACATTTGGCCTAGCTAACTTAAACTGTTACTGCGTTTATGTGAAACATCTTTAATTCTGTCATTACCTGTTCAGTTACAAAAGACTGTTTCTTATTTCTTCACTATAATACATTTTCGAAAAAAATAAACTGTTGGCAGTGTTTTCTGTGGATCACCCAGAAGTGGGACACTGTTGTTGGATTTCCTTAAATTTAATTTTAATTCTCAAGCACTGGAAATTCCTTTCATCTCTATATGACAATAATGGCCTTTAGAAGATATTAATTTGTAATTCATTGGAAATTTTCCACACTGCAGCTTTTACTGAATAAGCCTGCAGTGAAGCACCGTCCCTTCCCAACGCTTAAATTGATTTAATTTTCAATAACAAAAGGAGTGAAATCGTGTTAATAAAAACGCAAACTGTGTGTTTATTTTTATACACGTTTCTTATGAGACGCAAAGAGTTCCCTGCAACACTAGTATGAACAAAGATCAAGACGGGCCCTGTCATATTTGGTTTTGATCAATTGTATTTAATCAATGAAAATCACCTATTTAAAAACTATGGCTGTTGTGCAATTTTAAAAGCCTGCACCATCATCATAGTTTTTCTTAGAAAATAATAAAATGTATTTAAGTTTAATCCCAATACACAGTTTCTTCTTGTTTCTTGTTTCCCCCTGGGAGAAAATCACTTTATCCAAATCTACAAGCCACTGTTAAGTCTCACCACCACAGCACCTGAGCAGTAACAGAAATGTCAGGGATGGATAAAACCAAAACTATCTGCATGACTATACCGATAAGGATAAGAAAATATCTGTCTTCGTATTTTGGGTGAACAAGCCTTATTGTATGCCTTTTACGTTTAGTATATACCTTCTGTTATTTAAATCAAAATTTAGCTTTTGGTGTCAGTAATTGCCTACGTATCCTAAATGGATTCTATTGACATCTGCTGTTGCTGCTTTTTTGATTGAGTTGATAGCAAACAAACGTTTGGAAAGAGGGATGAAAGAAAGACACAGATTTTTTATGACAATCAGCAGTACCAGCAATAATGAAGAAACCATTTATATTTCAATTTGAAAAACATCCAATTCTCCTTAACTCTCTTCCTCGCAGTCTGTAATGAACCTCTTGGACCAGTTTGTGCAGGAAAGACACGCTCAGCCTGTACAGTTCGACCAATATTACCGCAGGCTGGGGTCTCTACATCAGCATGGCCACCATGAAATTGAAAATGCAATCAGCGTGTGGAGTCAGCTCCACTCTGAGCTGCCATCCCTTAAAAACCATCTGACATGGACACACTTCACCGTCTTTGATCCACACTCAGCCTTCGAGCCCGGCTGTGAACCGCTGCCTTAGTTATACTTCAACTTAGCTCAGCCTTAAAGTCTTTTTGCATCTTAAGAGCAAAAGTGAACCCACTTTAAATCCTGTAACTGCCTCAACAGAAACTTTAAATGGTAATTTCCTTACCTCAAGTGCAACATGCATTTGAAATTATGCATGTTAAGTACAAGTTATCACTGGTGATACAAAGCAGAGAACTATGCTAATACAAAATATTGGAGAATGCATAAAGTGCTTAACCACAGGCTCTTCATGGTTAGATGCATTTACATAGTTTAAGAAAAGCAACCTCAGTAACCACAAGGCACATGAGCTGAAATGAATCAGTCAGCAAAGCTTCATGTAACAGGGAAGTAAAAGAAAATTTACAGGGGTAGTTTCTGGCTCACAACTCCCTCATCATGTCCCACAAGGACGCCAGCACTCCACTGACTGTTTCAAAGACTTTCGACAGTTCAAGAACAACAAGTTCACCTGTGTCACACTGTGTGAGGTGGACCTAATAAAGTCACTTTTAAGCTGTTGCAGATGGTGTGATGAATGCCTCTGAGCTCAACAATAAACAACATTTTGCAAGATTTGACACCATGAGAATTCTCATAAATGCATATTGTGAGTGTTTTTTCTTGGCAAATGTAAATTCTACCGTCATGCATTCACTTTAAATCCTGAATGCAGCTATTCATGTGAAATGTTTCTTTTTAAAAAAGCCCTGATTTTTTTTTCAGACTGAAATGATTTAAATATTATAATGACCACAGGTTAGCAATGTTTCTCCTTTCCCGAGACTCATGACTGACCCAGAGTTTGACAAGCTGATGCTGAACTTGTGATTTAAATCACACCTGCTCAGACAGCAATCCTCAATGTGCCTAAAGCACTTTGTATCCAAATTATTATCTCTTTGCTTTCCTACTTAGATGGCAGGAGGAGAAAACTATTGAGTCAGATGCTGCAAACACATCCTGATCTTTTGATGTGAGTAGTGCTAAACTTAAGAACCAGGACACACGGTTAATTGCAAGATTTGTCCCTCATGCAAAGTAATGCATAGATTATGTGCAAGTGTCTGGAGGGTGCTTCGTTGTGGAGTAAGACTGTAAAAATTCAGTGACTGCTGCTGGCTTGTCTGTCCGTGTGTGTGTCATTTGGTGTCTGCAAAAACACACTTACCGTATGTGTCTGCATGCTTGTGTGCATTTAATGTGGCTGCGTGCACTGTGTTTGTGTGTATGGTTGCGTGCGTGTGTGGGTCTGCAAAAAGGGGACAGGCTGATTCATCTCCCTAGTTTGTTATGCAGACAGGCTTAGAAAAGCAGCTCTCTGTACGTGGCACTATTCCCCTCTAACATCAAATATTCAACACACACCTTTCCCATTCCTTTCCCCGACGCTAAATCTCTACACCTTGCAGCTCTCTGTAGAATGCTGATACTGTTTACCTGCAAGAAATGACTCTCCTAAGGACTTACAACTCCTTTGTAATAGAAAACAAAAATTGACTGTTTTATAATGCAAAGACTCAAGAGAAAGTGTTGAGTTCAAATCCTGTTCTAACAAAACACGTCCCCCAGCATGCAACACTCAGAAAGATACCATTTGTCTTATTTAAAAGGTTCACGGTTAAAATTCCCCAACATAATTTGAATGAAACACAAAAAATACACTTCATGGTGAGGCAACTTTCTGATAAGCATGTAATTAAGTTTGCAACTAACACTTCTAGTCATTATCAATTAATTTGATCATTTTCTCAATTAACCGAGGAATGGTTTTGTCAAAAATGTCAGAAAAAAAATGAAGAAATATAATTACTGAGAGTTCACGGTGTTAATTTTAATTTTCTTGTCAAATCATCCAAACAAACCAAAATTATTAATTTTTAATAATTACATGAAACAGAGAGAAGCAGCAAGTCCTCAAACTAGAGATGTACAAACCAGCAAATATTTTACATTTTAGTCTTTTCTAAGCAGAAAATCTGCTAATTGTTTCACCTCTCCATACAATCCTGAATATAATCTCTGCACTATGTCCCCAAAACAGTCCATAACCCCAACGTTTATGTTTGACCGCCAAATTTGTGCCTCCAAAGAAAGCCCTGAACTCGAGCACTCCAGTCTGCACTGCATGTTGACCTGCTTCTGCTCCTCATACTAATAAATGTCCAGCACCAACACTGCAAAATCAATTTAATCTCAGATATGATCATATTTTAGTGCCAGCACATTAAACACCCAGTTTTACAGACAAACCCCTTTTCTACTGAAGTGTTTCAACTTTAGTGTTTGAAATCCCAAAATAAACCACTGGTCAGTGTGGAAGAACATAGGAATGCAAAGCTACTTAACTGATGTTCACAAATAAATATTTTAGTTATGAGAAATGTGTAAAAGTGACATTCTGTGTATAACAAAATATTACAACACACCAACATGTTTTGGCTTAAACGGCTTGATCTCCTTCCTTTTAGTTGTTCTGAATGCATTGCCATTCAATTCAATTTAATATTCTGGCCAAATAATAAGTATTTCTTGAATATATATGAACTGAATGACTCATGGTCCAACACTTTACAGCTCCATACTTCCTCTCTCAGCATCTGAGCCTCCTTTCATTAAGCTTCAGTGTTCAGAACTTACGTGTTCCAGTTTCTCTCGCCTGCGTAGCCAGACACTTGCTGAGTAGTCCTGCTGCCGCACTGCTGTTATTATGGAGCTGACCGGCATCCCCGCAGCTGGGATGCCGATCCCCAACCCCTGACCCCTCTGGTCCTGACCACCCATTGGACCGCGGGCTCCTCTTAGCTCCATGTAGGTGAGATGGTTGGGTGGACAGATGCCTTCTCAGTCTTGACGATAGAATCAATGAACTTTTTTATCTCCTGTCAACTGCTGAAGAAAACTCCTTTCTGGGATGTATCTACAATGAGCTTGTCTGAACCTTTTACTTCCTTTGTACATAGTGAGAAGATTAAATACACTCAAAAAACTGATGTTAAGAAGATGCAAAAATATCACAAAGCTTGTCCTCACCTCTGTTCACCAAGAAAATGACCTAAGTTTTAAGCTTTAGGTTCCTAAAATGCATCACCAGAAAGCTGTCACATGCATCTTCATAGAGACGGAGCATCCCTGTCTTTACCACCCCTGGTAAACATCCACAGGCTGAGGGAAATCCTCCTCTAACGTGCCTTCAAATAGCAGGGCTTCACCTCCTCATGATGAGATCTTCAGTATCTGCTGAGCTTGGCTAGACTGGGTTCAGCTGCACACAGACCTCTTAGCCTCACCACCCGACAGATCAGGGACTTAGACGACTCTGAGCAGGACTTCCACCGACTCAGGCATCCCCGGTGAGGGAGCGCATGTGTGAGGAAATGGAAGAGAGAGGCAAAGGGAGGGGGTGAGAAACAGGGAGAAAGAGGTAGAAAGAGAGAGGGGACAGAGAGTTGTAGTGATGCTGATGCAGCGTCACAGACAAAGGAAATAATGACAAGTAAAACAGACACCAGAGGATCCAGCGGAGTAAATGGGCACACCCATACAGTGCTGACATATCTCTCCGAAAACCCTCGTTTCACATTTTCTCTCTTCTCCCTTAACAACAGATGCACCCCTCCCTCACTATAACACTCTTTTCCTTCCTATATGGTGCTTGCATATACAGTCATGTTCTCTCTTTCCTCCCACCACACCCAACCAAAGAGGAACATTTTTTTCCCTCCTCATCCAGCTGTGTTACTCCCTCGTCTGTCCGTGTGGACTGGGTGCCATCCCTGGCTACACACACGCACACACACACACACACACCTTGGCACATCACAGTAGAGTGGTGCAGTGAGGCTGCAGTATACCTCTCTTCCTTTACCTTGGCAATCCAGAGAAGCAACAGAGCTTAAAAAACTTTAATTGGCTCATACAACTGTCATCTGGGCACATCCATGTTACACACACACACACACACACACACACACACACACACATACATCATCTAAATGTTGAAATCATTAGTGGCGAAATGCCAGTGCACCTTAACTCTTTGAAATGGAAACATCTATTTTAATTGCATGCCTCCACTCTGTTGAAATGCTTTTAGTCAGCAGTAGAATACAAATGCGAAGACTATATGATCATTATATGAAAAAATAATTGGTGTGTCAAATCTATTGGAAGATATGTAAGAGGAAATGATATGCTATGTGGGTTTTGTGCAGGTCAAAATGAGTGTTTATTTTCAGGTTGCATCTGTATCGACCTGAAGAGAGAGCAGCCTCTGTCCGACATATATCACCAGTCAACACGACTATTATTACTCACTGCAGTGGGAAAGTACATTCATTCTTTTTCCTATAAAAGAATGATGGAGCAATATTGCCTCATTTTTCAACTGGAAACACTCAAATATCAAATAGATGTATTAAAAAAAATTCTCTTAAGCTTTTGATTCCTCGATAATTAGTTTAACAATTAGGAAAGACTGTATCAAAAGAATGAGCAGTCTACTTATTTATAAAAAATATATATAGAGAGAGTATATAGAGTATATAGAGTGCTGCAGTCAACTAGCTGGATACTTTAATGGCAATAGCAATTTTATCGAAAAAACACATTTCATTATAGGTAAGCTCAATATGCTTTACATTGAGGGTAAAAACACAGAAATACAAAAAAATAACAGTTATTTGAAAAATCATGAATAGGATACAGAGATCAAATCAAGAAAACACACATCCAGTGCACAACAGACAAATGATAACAATTATACACATACACAAGCATGCACGCACACATGAGCTGAACCATTAAGTGTCTTGTGGACTGACAAGAGAATTTTGATGGTGGTTCTGTAGTGTACAGGGAGCCAAATGGAGTGTT
>JAQFJA010000011.1:23418670-23431667 GCA_029874485.1 Naso brachycentron | reverse complement strand
TACTGGTTGGCTGCTAGAAAGAAGGGCACAAATGTAGAAACAAAACTAGAAGGTCAGAAGGATACGTATGCGATTGGGAAGACATACTGTTACTAAAAAAGACGGCAGAAGAGTAGCATCTGGTTACTATGGAGATGACTGATGCATAAGTTCAAAGCGTTGCAGCTTTTTGCTTTCTATCGAAAGACACTCATTAAAAGCGTGGAATCAACCAGAAATCAGGCTTTATAAATATTGAAAGTTTTCGTGTGATTTAATAATCTTGCAGCTTTTAAGAGTAAGAAGTGATCACTGCACTGTGATTCCAACAAACAAGTTTCATGGAAAATGCTCCTTCAAAATGAATCCTTCAAGCTCCTTAATGGGATGTTTATTAAAGGCCATTTTGGTATCAGCGTGTCACGTGGCCCAGGCACGGTCTGATCATATCTTCATGCTACTTTTGCACTAACGAGCGACACTGGGGGCAACTTTTCTTTGAGGGTCAGGAACTAAGGCACCTGTCTGGGGAAAAAAAAAGTGTTTTTAAAGATCCTCCTGTGACCACGTGGTATTTTCTGGTCCTGGATTAACATCATATACAATATACAAACCTTATAGTATATAAGGGTTTAACGTATGTTACAGTATGTAGTATTATCATTCCAGCACAGAGACATTGAATATGAAGTCAATCACATTACATTCCCTTCCATGACAGTAGGCTACTATCTGACACAAACATGATCAGAGGACAATATCTCACCTCTGTGTGGAATTGTACAATAAATATACAGTACACTGATGGGGTTCTCGATGGGGTATTCGAGCGGTAAATTGGCAAAGTATTTACACGAAAAAGTGCACCGAAGCCAAAAGTCTGCCTGCCAATAGCACCATCGCAGTCCGACACGAACAGCTCCCATCCCCCCTCTGCTGTTGAGGAGTCCTCCCCTCCGTCTGTCCACCTCAGCGGGAAAACCTCCGTGAGCGATGTGTCCAGCACTTTGGATTCATTAAACAACAAACACGAAGGAAGACTAACAACAATATTAATAATTATTATTATAATAAAAATAACATCACCAACAAATAATCTTCCGAGTTCCACTTCACAGAAGTGAAAATTTTAAAAAAATAAGTCTGTGTCAGCGTTGAGGGCTGAGCAGTGGTTTGGATTCCACCACGATGGAGGGCCGGAGGATCAGGTGTGACAAACAGGGAAATCCTTACTTCTTTTTTCGCCAGCGCCGACCTCTTCTCATCTGTCTTCTACTGGTCCAGAGGTTTGAGTTTTTTCGTCTGCCCTGTTTTCTTCTTCTCTCCCTTTCAGTGCCGTGGCAGCCTCCTCCATCTTTCTTGCCTTTCTGTTTCTTCCTGCACGTCTCGCTCTCGTGCTCGCAGGGTCAGTGGCCCTGGCAGGTCTTGCAGCACATCTGTCTGAAGTACGCACGGCTGCAGAACTTGAACTTCAGTACGAGCGGGCAGTACGCCACTTTGTTTACATCTTTGCATTCTGAGGAGAGGAAGAGGAGAGAGGAATGTTAATACACTTTTAATTAGCTTCCTGAATATCTCTCAAAGTCTTCTCAAACGTTTTTTCTTTTTTCACAAGAATGACTTTTTTCTTAAGATGATACATTTCCAGCCACAGCTTTAGTCTCATGTATAACTGTAACATAACATTGCATACTATACTAACTAACATACTATAACATTTGAGTCGCAGTGCAAAGATTAAACACATTTTCAATCTTTCTCTAACATCTAGCATATTCCCCCAAATAAAGATTTGCTCATGTGCTTCTATTACATAAAGGTGGTAAAAATGATCTTAACAATTACAGACCAGTCTCTAAGTTGCCCCGTCTTGCCAACAGCCTGCAATCATTCATCAATGATCAACTGAAACATTTCTCTCTTCTCTTTCAATTGATCAGTCTGGTTAAAGAAGGGGGCACCCTGGAAGCTCAGCTGGTAGAGCGGGTGCCCGATGTACAGAGGCTGTGTCCTTGCTGCTGAAGCTCCGGGTTCAATTCCACCCTCTGCTGCATGTCATTCCGCTCCCTTTACCCCATTTCCTGTCTACTCTTTAGCTGTCCTGACAACTAAACTTGTCTTATCTAAAGTCTTTGACACCGTCAGTCATACCTTACTCTTATGACATGAGATGCTCGGCACTGTGACTTCCCAGTAACTGTAACGCGACAGAGGCACAAACTGAGGTGAACCTGCTACATGAGGGTTGGTGCATCTCCCTCAGGCCTCTACTGAACTAAACTCTGCAACTATACTTGGCCTGAGGCTGAGACTGGGACAGATCCTGGCCACCTTCTCTCACTGGGCTATCTGCCATACACACACACACACACGCACGCACGCGCACACACACACACACAAACTGCCTGCTGGATGCCGGACAGGCAGTGCTCTAAATGCCTTATCACGATCAGAGTGTCTTCCCTTATTAGGCCTCGGCCCCTGCCTCCGCAGAGCCAAATGAAACGAGACATTGCCTCACTGCTGTCCGTAAAGGAACAATTAGCCTACAGCTAATCCCATTAGCCAGCCTGTAAACGCTGCTCACGTTTTCCATTCAGGCTAATCGAAAGGCCCTTCTCGATGCATCTGAATAGCCATCCATCATGTGTAAGTGTATATGGAGGGTTGAGCTGTTTCGCTTTGACCAGGAGCCAACCTCACTGGAAAGATTAATGTAGCTGGCAAAGTGTAGAGGAGTGTGTCAACCAAGTGTGTTTAGGTCATAGCAGAACAGTGAAGATGAAGATGGAGACACTTTATAACCTTTTCAATCGGGGCTTTGTGTGAAAATAACGCAGGTCCAGCACAATAGGCATTCACACAAACCATCTGCCTTTGCATTTGAAGGAAACTGCAGTTTTAAACAGACGCCCGCGTCCGTCTGGTTACCACACATTTTTTTAGCAAGCGTGATGAAAACTGCAAGCAGGCAACTCTTCGAGCCAGCACTATTAAAATGTGATGGCAGACTCAGATGTGTGTGTGTGTGTGTGTGTGTGTGCACCCTGTAGGGTTTGTCATCTTACCATCGCCGTTGGAGATGGGGGTGGCGTCGCACTTGCTCTCACACTGCTGCATGGTGGTGGGTCGGAGGGACTCTGCACACTCATTAGACGGCTGCCCGGTGTAGGACAGACACTGCACCGTCCTCATCTGCTGGCCCAGGCCGCACTGGGCCGAACACTGCGACAGGAAACACCGGAGTCAAACTTAATGTCTGTACAGGAGCGTGTTAACCAACTGTAATTTAACAAGGTAAATGAGGACCATCTTTCTGCCTGTGAGCCTCAGTGCTGGGCTGGAAGTCTGTGCTCCATCATGCACACACACACGCACACATTGTGAATAATTCCCGCACATACACTCCTCGGCTTGATCCAATCAACCAATCATCAGGGCACGGAGGCAGCGAGGGAGCAGTCAGAGTTACCTTCCCTTTTTTTCTCATTCAGCTGGCGTCCCGTCAGTGACTTCGAGTAACGAGGTCAACTGGTGCTCCCCAGGCTTTTCTCTGCACCAAGCAAAGCAAACAGTTCTCTGTGTGTTTTTGTGTGTGTGTGTGTGTGGGTGAGGAGAGAAAGAGGAACAGAATTCCACCTTAATTCAGATGTGCTACAATAAGTGTGCATGGCTGAACTAATTCAATGACACTAAGAGGTCCATGTGTTCAGTGCTGCTGGCAGAAAGGCCACAACCAAAAATAGTTTAAGAGCTTTATTTATCGTGTCTTCACAGTAGGAAGAATAACTTTCCCCATAAGACTGCAACAGGATGAGTCTTCCATATTTCACCCGCATGTCAGTCATTAATTCAGACCTGATTTTATCTGACTGATGGAAACTTAAAATCATGATGATGCTGTTTTTGTACGCTGTCCATTTTTCATTCAGTCAATTATTTATTAATTTTCCTGAACTGTAAATCATGTGAAGGGTCGCGGGTGGCTGGAGCCAATCACAGCTGACACTGAGTGAGGCGGGGGTGGGGGGTGGGGGGTCCCCTGGGAGACGTCACCGGCTCATCACGGAGCTGACATATGGAGACAATACTTAATTTACACCTACCAACAATTTAGAATCATTAATTAACCTGCAGGTTAATTTAGACTGTGGGAGGAAATGCTGAGTACACAAGGTGAGAACATGCAAACTCTACACAGAAAGGCCGGGTTTGAACCCAGAACCCTCTAACTGTGAAGGAGCAGCGCTGACAACTGCACCACCATGCTGCCCCAATGCCCTCAGTGACTGTGATTAACACCAATCTTAAAATACAAGCATCGTGTCTGTGCGTTCAGATTTGACTGAGTTTAAACTCCGAGGAGGACTAAACATATTGATATAAACTGCAGCATAGGGCTGCACAAGTCATCAAAATTTACTCACAACTTTAAATCACAGGGGGCACAATATTGCTCAGGGGAAATGTGTGTCAAAATACAATTTAGTTCAAATATTGCGGTCCTGCAGAGTCGTCTGGCCTGCACATCATATTCTGACTTAAGAGAACATCTTTGTTTGGCACAGATCCCTGTAAAAATGACACCAAAAACATTTTAATTTTTCTTTCAATGAAAATGAGAATAATTATGTAAAAATTCCCTCTCATATCACAAATCATATTGCACTTGTAATACTGTATGTATGTATTAATCGTGCAGTCCCAGATGCAAAGGTTAACTTATTGCATCACTTCACCTGCTGCTGCAGCAACTGCTGACTGTGTTATAAGCGCTCCAAATCAGCAGCCAAGCTGCATTAACTATCTTCCTGTTGTTTTCAGGACACTAGCCTGCACCTGTCTCCTTCACCTCACACAGTATCTTCGCCTCACGTGCCCTACATTCAACTCTCACCTCACAGCTTTCAAGCCTCTGCTGCAGCCAAAGAAAGAGAGAATTTCAAAAAAGAAGAAGCTCTGGGGCCAGTTTTTGCTTCTGCCAGAGTCTGACTTCTGGATGGACGCTTTTCCAGGCTAGCTCTTATTGTTATATACAATCATAAATAAACTAATACAGCTGCAACTCCAGAAGCAAATCCAACAAAGCGTCAAGCAGAATTTACTGAAAACAGGTGCAACGTGTGCTGACTAAGAGGTTTTGATCAGAGGAAGCGTCGAGGTCCGCTGCCTGTTTATGTGCCACAGCTCAGAGCTCTAAATGAACTGCATGAATGTTACATCTATTTGCTCACTAACAGTAAATAGATCATTTATTTATATATACATTATGACTCGTTAACAACTGAGTTAAAATGTCATTCTCTACAAGCACTACGCTGGGTAAACAGGGTTAATGGGACTGAAACAAAATGTAAATAACATTGATTTCTTTATCTTACACAAGATTTTGACCCCACAGTTTACTGGTTTGACTGATCTTATGTCATCCACAAAGGTTTGGAACGAAGATGAACATTCCATTAACATAAAGCCTTAAGACTCCACATGGTTGTACTTTTTATAAAAGCCTTTTAAACTGCTGATAAGTCACAGGGTTCGAAAGGCTGGTGGACCAAAAAATGATCTCATCTGAGGCCAAACAGTGACGCTGCAACTGTTTCTGCCTCTGCTGACTGTACAACAGCCCCTTAAAAACCTCAGAAACTAATCACATTTGTTTTCGTTGGCTCTCTCCTGATTTTGTGCCTTTAACTTTGTGCACGCATTTCCCTCGTCTACCATTGCTTTATCCTGTAAAGCACCTTTTTTTTAATATTTTTGTAAGCTGCAAGCAGATTTATTGAGCAGTTGTGCATTTAAGCAGACTCATTTTGATCCTTCTCACATAAAGTTATATCTAGGTGTGGCTCCCTAAATTTCTTCTAAATAACTGTTATTTCTTTTTAAATGATCATAGCAGTCATGCAAAATATTCTTCAAACACAGCTGCCAAAATGAGACAAAAACAAGCAAAAAAACAAGAGCTGTGTTACTGTGTACTTCCGTTAGTGCACTTCAGTGCAGTACACTTGTTGTGTGGTGCACTAACCTTGCAGAGTAGTGTTGTCCCAAATCACGAACTGCCGTTTTGCATTTATTGGAAGTGTTGATGTTTTTTTAACCGCCTCTTTATCTTCTTCTACTCCTTTTTTTTATAGCTAATTGCAAACAGACGTAGCTAGGATCACGTTAGTTAGCTAGCTAGTGGATGCTAACGTTAGCTTGCGCCTCAAGGGTACCAAATTATTACAGACCCAACAAACATTTCTAATGGTGGCTATCCACAACAGCAGTTAGTGCAAAAACATGTAGAATTTGCATCTGTACAACACACCGACATTCACAGTCGCCAGGTCGGTGGTGCAAGACATTCTTTTCAAAAGGCCCATTTCTAAAGTTGAGACGTTTGTGTCGTAGCGTCCACTTTGAAACCAATTTGCTGTTCATTGACAGTGTGAAGTGTCCATCGTTCCACACTCAATTTTTGCACCATTTTGGGTGCACGAGTAGTACACTGCATTTTCGCATACTTCTTAATGTGAACGCACTTCACACACTCACGCACTCAAAATATTAAGTGTTTAGTACAGAAGTATGTGATTTGGCACACAGCTTTGTTTTTCTTTTTGAAATGTTTCTGTCCGTTGCTTGACCATTTTCCTGGAGGAGATGCATCATCTCTGAGCCAACGCCCATTTATATATTTCTCTGCCATAACCAAAAAAGTATTAAATAATAATAACTATGAATGTCTATCATATATTACTATTATTATTCCCAAAACTACAATCTTTTTTAGGATTTCTTTGCAAGGATATTTCCAAAATAATGGCACGTTAAATGTTGATGGAGCCCATTCGTGCCTTAAGCATATGGTCCATACTGGTTTGTTGTTTTAAGAGAGGAATCAAAAACTTCACGAGAAATGGCTCCGTTCGATGGGCGCGCCTCGACAACAGAACAAAGGGAGAAAGCATTTGTTGCCACATGAGAAAGGTTGTTGTACTTAACCCAGAATGTGCACCTGCGTTTCTTCTTCTATGAACGTGCCAGTTGCAATAAAAACTTGGTTGTATGTGTAGCTATTAAACTCCTCTGCAGAATAAAAAAAGAAAAAGACAGGCTGCAAAAACAAAACTAAACACAACAAACAAGCAACAGCCAACACAACTTTGGAAAATCTCAAGTCTGTAATGAAGTGGGCATCCTCATCATTACTCCACATCTATCAACTATCACTGTGTGCGTGCCCATGCTCAGGTGTGTGATGTGAACTCAGTCTTTAACAAATGGCCGCCCCCACACTGAAGGGAGAAGTACCAGGCTTTCTGTCACCTTCACTGATCCTCTCTGCCCGCCTCAGATCACTGAGCCTGCATGTCATCCCTTCCCAATTAGAGAGTCTTTATTAGGACCCACTGCCGGCCATGACAGATGGCGTACGTCAATGGTGCGACTTAAGTGGGATTTGAACCAGTGACCTTTTGGCCTCGGAGACTAGGCGCTCGGTAGCTGGCAACAATCTCCCCTTTCTGACGCTTAGAAGGCCAGTCGGCGAGGGAACGGGGCAGTGAGGGCAAAGCTTGTAATTACGACCAAAAAAACAGAAGAAGAGGGAGAGAGGTGTACACACACACACACACACACAAACATCTGCAGTGCATGTGAAAGTGCTGTGTAAGAGCAGACTCCAGCTGTTGCTCTACAAGGTATTAACCTCGGCTCGGTGTGACGGGGAAGCCGCTCTTTGATGGCCCACGCTGAGGTTATCAGTCAGCTCAGCCTTGTTTACGACTGTTACAGCCACTGATTGAAATGTGAATGTATGTGTCACTGATGTTTGTGTGTCACTGATATTTGTGTGTGCGTGTCTGTGTATGAACACACATGTGGCCGTTATGAGGAGAAACCAAGGGAGAGCTGTGACCTAGACTGCCTGACTCTTGACCTTTGACCTCTGATCTGAACAACACTGAGCCTAAGCAATGACATCAGATCCACCAGAGCGACGGGTGACCCGAAAAACCGTCTTCTAAACAATCACAGCGCACTGTTTAAAATTCCACTTTTACACTGAATTATTAACAAATCTTGAAAAAAAATAACAAGCCACAGTTTTTGTAGATACAACTCTCTCTGACGCACGTTTTTTGGCGTCCTCTCTCCAACATGAGTCAGCTGTGTTGTAAAGTGTTCAACAGCTTTGCTGAGCGCACTAAGTCATGTCAGGGTGAGCCCAAGAATGCTACTCCTCAGCCTTCCTCTAACTCGTGTTCCTGGAAGTGATAGAGAGGCCTGGACTGAGGCAGAGATAAACTTCAAACAGCCAGGAGGATATTACTGCCACTGATCACACACTGTAGGCCTCGCACACACATGCACACACACACACACACGCACGTCACAAGCCTCCTTAGAAGCCACGTATGTCACACAGGTGGAAATTATATGAACCATTCACCAACACATGGAATCTATCTGTGCATCCATTGTCTTTTAACATCCAGGCTAACCTTTTAAAGGATTAACCAGCCTGCTGTTGGGGAGTCGTTTGTTGTTTGATCGGCTGTGATGTGAAGGAGGTGACGTCCTACCTGTCCCCATTCACCAGGGATCCAGCGTGGAGGAGGGCAGCGTCCTAAACTGCAGCGGATTCGGACCGGAGGTTTGTTGAGGCTCGGGCAATGGGCGGGCGGGAAGGTCTTGGTCAGGTCACTGCTCTTACACAAGGCGATGCGGTGCTTGAAGCCAGGGCCACATTTCGGTGTGCACTAAAGACAGGGGGTGAGGTGTTAGGAGAACATCTCAACAGCACAATGAGCTAATGTCAGCTTCAGGATATCATCCTACCTCTGACCAATCCAGAGTGACCCACTTGGGCGGGCAGGACTGGTTGTTGCACGACTCTCTTTCGATTGGGCGGTGGGTCAGACAGTGGGTGTCCTCCAGTGTCTCCTCCTCAGCAGGGCCGATCTTCCTGATACACAGGACCGTCCGCGTCCTTATCCCGCCATCACACGTCTTCCCACACTCTGACCAGTCGCCAATAAACCACCTGGAGGAAAGAAACTCAAGTTGAAACAGTAGAATGAACTACTCTGTGAACCAGGGTCTAATACTCCCCATGGTTACTTCATTACAAAAAGACTTTCATTGTCTAAAATCACATGATGTATACACACGTACATTTACATACGCATTTGAATGACTTGGATAAAGGATGTATATTATTATTAAATTTCTCAAAGTTAGCTATTAAGAACTATATTTTTTTGTAGTAGTAGTGAAGGTCACATATCGAATTGGCACAAGATGTTAAACTCCACCCAGCTCTTCCTAAAACCATAAGGGGCCCCTGGAGGCCCCAGGCTTATTGTGTGTCAACAGGTTAAAGTGTAATTTGATTAGCTGCAAATTCACTTGGGAATACACACCACCAAAGTACGACATCAACTGAAAAGGGTGTTGAAACGATGATGAGGTGGGTCCTGCACTTACGGTTCTCTATGAGGCACTTTGGGTCTGTTCTTTATGAGTGGGTTCCTGTTTTGTTTGTCGTGTCCACATAAACGAAGGCGCATGTGTACATGGAGGTAATACGTTACATGTTCTTGCCAATGCTGTCAATATCTCCACTGATCTACAGGTGGCAGTAAAGCGCCAAGAAACAATAATGTACCAAGAAAGGCAGGAAAAGTAGAAGAAGAACGCAAGAAAAACTCTGTTTCACAGATGTGTCAATTAAAACCTTTAATTTCAGATTTTTAGAGGGTTACTTTGATAATTGAAAAGAATGTTTGACCTTTCAAACGCTACAATTATTCACTTAACAAAAAGTTTAATGAAAGGATCGCCAACACTCTCATGTCTCTGCATTTGGTATGAAGCAGCAGCTAGGAGCAGTTAGCTTAGCTTAGCTTAGCCTAGCTTAGCTTAGCTTAGCTCCAAGACCATAAACAGCTAGCCTGGCTCTCTATAAAGGTAATAAAGTCCACCTAGCAGCTCCTACAATTAAGTTTATTAACACATCTCATTAGTTTACTCTGTACATACAGAGTAATGTAATATGAACAAGCATAACAAGGCTATTTACTTTTAGCAAGTGTTTGGAGTAATTTACAGTAATATATTACTTTTAGGCAATAACAGAGTAATATGCCTTTCTAATAAAATTTTGCTAATATTATTACAGTTACTGTGTTCAGTAACATTTGTTACTGTTTGTGCCAACCGTTTGCTTGGAAATTTGCGCATCATTTTCAGAGATGCAAGGATCGGCTCTGATATCATCCATGCGACACCAATCCGAATGAATTACTTTCACAGAATCATACTGTGGACTGTTGCTTTTTAAAATATGTCGAGCAGCTCCAGCTTTCAAGGTTATTTCCTCATTGTGAGTTGTACTGATGTATGAGTGTAATTTCCAACAATTAATTTTCAAGATTAGAGGCTGCTTTTAGTAACATTGATCAGCGCAGTAATATCGCTGAAACAAGTGGCAAAACTGAAAACTACCTGAAGTCATAAAGTTGCCAGGACAGAGGTGAAACAGAATTAAACTTTTAGCTGCTGAAATATTTCCGAACTTTTGGATGCCTGGAGAAACATTCAGTCCTAACCGATCACGTTGGTGTATCTGGAGATTTAAATAATCAAAATTACACCGCTGTGCCATCTCCCCATCTGAGGAGATGGAGTCATCATTACCTTTTTCTGCAGCAGGGGGATCGCTGTGAGTATTAAAGCTCAAAATCTGTTCACGTTTTCGACAGTTTCCCTTCGTATTTGTTGGCTGAGTCAAACTGATCAAAAGTGGACGCTAAACGTGTATGTTAACTGCACTGCTGTGTAAGACAGAGAAGAATGTGACACACTTCCATTTTTTATGTTTGGTCATATTTCTGTGGTTTATTAACGCAAAAGTAATGTAATCAGTATCTTATTACTCTACACAGAAATGAAAGTATTTAGAAATATCTAATATATAACATTTTGGAAGAAACTTGCCCAACACTGCTTTTAGCAAGGCTAATCACCTACCAGATCTGCCTCCGTACACAGAAACAAAAGTTGGTTCAATTATCTCATTAAACTCCCAGAAAGAAAGAGAATCAGTGTATTTCCCAAAATGTCAAATGATTCCAAGTAGCAATGAAACTCTGTGTAGTGTACAAAATAAACTTCACTTGAGTCTTTTTTGAAAAAGTAGCACAAAGAAGCTACCAACAAACACAAATATGTGAAAATGATAAACATCTGGACAAACTGTCTTTGTTTAAAAGTTTTAACATTCATTAAAACCTAAATGACACAGATGAACTCTTTTTGGTTGACCAGGTGACCATCAGACCTGGTCTTATCTGAGTCTTTGTCTGAAGACCTCAGAATTAAAATCATAAAACTGCTGAGACAACGGCCCTCCAAACCAGCCGGTGAAATATTACATCATCTGAAGGAATGTATACAGAATTAACGACGTGTTCAAACATCTGTGTTAGCTTTCATTACTCGAGCCCATAAAACCCTGCCTACTCTAAAACAATTGTGTTTACATGGTCTCCTTCAGTCAGCCTTTCCTGGGGCTGCAGAGGGGGTGTTTGCCTTCCTAACAGACACAAATGCCATGTGTGCACTGTAACTCAATACACACACATGCATTGCAACAGCCTTCAACTGCTAATCAAAACAAATGAGATACCACAAGTCGACGTCCACTGAATACAGATGTGAAAATAAATAACCAAAGACTGTAGTCTGAATGTAGGAAAACAAATTACCACTTATACAGTAGATTTACGATAATATCAGTTTTTCTGGCTGAAATCCAGCTGAAAGACACCAACACTTGCTCACATACACAAATAATTGTCAGATAGTCTGAAACTAATTACCCGATGCATTTAATCCCACTTTTTCCAGACATGATTGAAGTGGATCTGGCCACGCTTGCAGCTACGGCGCGAGGCTTACAGACATTTGGCCCACAAACACAAGTTCATATTCCACCTGTGTACGTGTATATTACCCCTCAAGGATCCATGAAGAAGCCAAAACAATCAAACACAGGTGGTCATTTTCAGGGCTCTAATATTTGGCACGAGGCAAGCACTGAAAATAGTTAACATATGAAGTTATAAATCACTGCCACTTTATTTTATTATTTTCTTCCAAGCATATTTCACAAACTAGGGCTCATTGAAGGCGAATTAATATTGTGAGTCAGTCTCATTTTTATGGAGGGGTTTTCTTTTGAAAGCATTAACTTAAAGCTGCAATACTCAACATTTTTATATTAACAACAGATCAAATGTATGTGTGTAATGTGAAGGGTTTAGCTCACAGTGACAAAGCTAAACACAGCTCTCCTCAGTTCTACACGGCATTTTAGCATCTTTAAGCTAATTATTCTGGTTTCAAAGGTGGAGTCAGTGGTAATTTCCTAAAAACAAATATAGACTTACACAAAATGAATCCAGCTCAAGCATCACTTCTGGGCCTCTCTACATGTGTGGTGGTGATTGTGTCTGCAGAGTCCTGCCCTCTGCCTGTATTTTGATGTTTTGGTTTAGTTGGGACGTTTCTGGGTGGGGAGTTGGTGTGTTTCCCCCAGCTAATGAGAGCGCACAGGTGAGGCGGAGAGTGGGTAAACTAGACTTGACGCCATTCAGACCAGGGAAAATGGAGGATATGGATATAGCGGTGAAGAAAAGGAATTATAGCCCTAGTGAGGCAAAACGGCAAGCGGATAAAACTCGTTTCAGAACGAGAGTGAATCTCAGGTTGGCTTTCAGCCACTTTCGAGCACTGAAGGAGAGGCTGGGGATGAAGAGCGATGCAGAGTTAGCCTGCTTTCTGTTGGACAGGTAGGTGCCAAACGCCGGTGGTTAGCTTGTACTAGCTTATTAAATTATTGACTTTTCCATTAAAAGAAATGTAATATTCCTGTGTAGCTTGTAGCTTGTTTACAAGCCGCTACAAAAAAAGCTACTGACTCTACCTTTGAGACTGACAAGGCTGATGACATCAGCATTGT
>JAQFJA010000011.1:23357079-23373703 GCA_029874485.1 Naso brachycentron | reverse complement strand
TTACTTCAGTAATTTTTGTTTAAAGTATTGTACTTCACAACATATTAAGAGAGAACAAACTGACGCTAAATTACATTGGTAGCCAATAAAACTATCCAATCGCAAACCAGCCAATTGGAACCCTGACACTTAGAGTGAAAAAAAAGCCACAGGTTTGGAGAGGTGAGGTGAACACAGCTGCACAGAGCAGGAGCCACGAGTTCATTCAGAGACGCAGATTTATTTGGTGCAGCAGCAACAGCAGCAGCACCTGTTGAACAACGTGCAGCAGGAGGAGAGCGAGAGGGACAGCCGGCCATGACCCGAAAATACCACAATAAAAATTTTGACGAGTGTGACACCTCCACTGCTACAACTCCTTCCTGTTGTAACACTGTGTATATTTGTTTTAAATAATTTACGTAGTTATATTTATTCATTCACTTTATTGTTTATCAGAGATTGAAGAGAAATTCATTTAGCATCAACAGCTAAAAAGTAACTAGTAACTAGCACTGAGTACATTTTTAAATCAGTAATTTGTACTTTTTACTTAAGTACTTTTTTTACACTTGCAATTGAGTAATATTTCAGCGATGTAACAATACTTGTAGTTGAGTAAAAATCTTCAGTAGTCTTTCCACCTCTGCAAATCAGGCGAATAGGGCGACTGTTGATGAGTTCAAATGCACATTCCTGGATGACCGCATGAAGGCTGATGATATTAAATTTCTCAGACATTGCTGACTTGCAATTTTAATTCACTCAAAACAGAAAAAATACAGAAGTTATTAACTTTAAATTTTCTAATAATCACCAAAAGAGTTAAACTGCACGTGCATGTAACAAGAGCTGTACCTCATCTCCTACTTTAGGCCATGAATTTGATGGAGACGAACTTCTACTCTCAACAGTTTTCATGTTCAAACTTCTTTTTACCAGGGAGCAGGCAGATCTACCAGGGCAAATAAACCCAAAACTGTCTGAATGACCAGATACAACAAGCGGTACGAGAGAATATGTACCCCCTTGTAAAGTCTGATATCCATAGACACAACACACCTGCATTTGCACTTAAGAGTAACAGTGTGTATCATGTTTCGGGGGTCAGTGCTTCTTCAGATTTTCCTTTATAGTTTGCATGAACTCGTGGCCTTCCTGCTAAAAGTAGCGTGACTTTTGTATCCTCTTTACTAAGAGGCTAAACAAGAATAGACTCGCAAATCAGGAGGCCACTGAAACCATTACTGCAGGGAAAGAGGGAGCCTGAAGGTGAAGAAAGAAGGAGGAGAGGGAGGGAAAGGAAGGAGGGTGGCTACTCTACGATTAGTTTAAGAATGTGTGTGTGTTTGTGTGTGTGTACGTGTGTGAGAGAGAGTGAGTAAAGTGAGCGTGTATGAGCATAAACACAAACACACACACACCGCATTGCAAGCTGTTTTCTCAGCACTGGGGTGGACTGTGTATTATCTCCAGCCCCGTGATTACTCTGCGACCCTAAAGGCCAGCGGTCTGACCTGGGAGCATGATCCCCGAAGAGAAGAGGGAGGAGCAGGGGGGAGGAGGAGAGGAGGAGGGGGGGGGTTGGGGGTTGAGACAACGAGGAAGCCGAGCAGATGCCGGGGCAATTAAAGCGACGAGGGAATGTGACGAATGCGGTCAATCTGTCAAAAAAACCCTGAAGTCACAATATTACCTCCAAGATATACTGTGGTGCCTGCGGGGTCTCTACAAAGATAAGATGGAGGGAGAAGGTGTGGGTGGGTAGGAGGTGTGGGGTGGAACGAGGGGCTGAGGGGGGGTGTCTGCTGCTGCTTGCTGTCCTTTTCCTCCCCCATTACTACCACAAGCAGCACATCACCCACTCCATCTTCCTCTTGCATCGTCCAACACTCCCTATAATTGTCCTTTTCCCCTTCCATTTTCCTTTCAACTCCTCCTCTTCTTCTCCATCTCCTCCTCTTTATCCCTCACCCCCCCTTCCACCCCTCCTCAGCTACCTAAGACGTACCTTTTCTTTTCCTTTCTCTCTCAACCTCGGTGGAAGTGTAAACACCTTGGACAAACTGAGGTTAGCGGCAGACGCAAGAGACGGAGCGCTTTTTTATAAACTAGAGGCCGCTTGAGGATTTGACCACTGCTGTCCAGGTTCAGGGCTCTTGGACTCAACCAACAGAAGAGAGTCACTGAGGAGCTATAATAACACAAGTGAAAACATCCTTCTCATTATGCCTCACAGGAGGAGCCGTCTGGGGCTCTTCAAAAGGAGGCGAAGGCAAAGGTTGCTAAAAAAGGTTTGTCTGAGGACACGACGAAGAGAAGAAAACCTCTCCAGAGGGAGAAAGAGACAAATGAACTCCTTGTACAGAGAATCATACTGTCAGCATCTGTTAAAGTTTCCAATTTGGCAAAAAAGATGGTAATATGCATAAATCTTTCTCTGCTTTACTTACCTAAGGTACCACAGGGTTTGTTCTTATAGGTGCAGATGTCATACCTAAAGAGAGGGAAAAATAAAGAAACACAAACAATTAAATTAACTGTACACCATCTGACTCTTACATATTCACCGCAGCATAAGAACTGCATATAAAAAAGTTACAGCAGCTTTGGTTGTAGAAAACACTCGGTTTATTCCACCATCCACTGCATGAGGCTTAGGGAAGCATGATAATTAGTGGCCTGATATTTCAAAATATGAGGTCATTTTTACTGTAAAGATAAAGAAATTTTAGCTGATAATACGAAGCCAAAATTGCTTTTTAACTTGGCTTGCATGGCTTTCTGTCAGCGCATTTCCATGGACAGCAATATTTAATATTAAACCAATTAAGCCAAATATTTTGAATGAGATACTGCCATGTAAGCAGGATTTTCTGATTGCCTTAACCAAAAAAGGGTCATACTCGATATGAACAGTATTTGGGGTAAGACGTGGAATATTCTGATATTATTTGGGTTATTGGATACATGTGAACACCTTAATCGCTCTATGAGGTCTTGTCGCAGTTTTCGCTGTATTTTGCATTGCATTGTGGTACGGCAGCTAAACTGCTAGATGAGAATTCCTGCCTGATGCTGCCTGGCTGTTTACCACACAGAGGGAGCCTGCCACTGTAAAAGATGTCCCCGTCTGGCTCTGTTTGCACATAAAGCCGTCAAAATAAAAACCTAAAGCAAATTGTTTTTGCAAATTAAGCAAGAAACCAGTCGCAAGGGTATTACACAATACAAACATTGCAGTAGGACAGTAGTTTCAGGGGGAACCTTGATGTGGACATAATGTAGGCGTGCATCGAATTCCTGATGGAAGCCTGAGAAATTTCACCCGTGTCTCGAGAGTCATTTGTGCTTAATCGAACTACGCTTTGTACCATGTAGACGGGAATATGACAGGAATATTCTACAAGCAACTCATGTAAATACCTTAAGTGTGGAGATTTTTCATAATTTAAGAGGAAAATGGCACATTTGCAATTAGCAATAGACACAAGGGAACCCTAATCCTCTGTATTTCGTTCCCTCAGGTGTGCATGAATACAGGGTATCATCTCCTTTTTTAAAAAAAAAACAAAAATGTGAAATTAATTATCCGTTATCGGTATCGGCAGAACAGAATCAATATCGTGCATCCCTAATGAGGTTTACGTAAAACGTCACTCAGCAAACGCAAAGAGCTCAGACATGAATGAGAGTAAAGGGAAAGGTCTCGTGCTGCGCCGCCACTGTTAACCCTCGTAACTCGCGTACAGGTAATCCAATAGAGCGCTCGGACGAAAACACTCTGAGCCACAGCGCACATCATACATTTGATTCAATCATTCCTTAAGCTTTTAATCTATTAAAACCAAGGGCACAGCAAATTCAATTTCATCCCCCTTCCCCTCGCTCCCTTCATCACTCTCCCTTCAAACTCCTCTTCCTTTCCCCCAATTCGCTCCTCTCTTTCTGTCCCTCCCTTCCAAAGGAACAGCTCCAAACCAATGAGGTACAACCACAACCTCCTTCAGGGATGTGTGCTTGTTCTGATTTATTTGCCTAATTTCCCTCTGCTTCTTTATTTGAACGTGACAGGCCACATTCCAAACAAGGTGGCACGTCCTAAATCTGCTATCCAACGCAGAGACTGACAGCAAGAAGCAACAGTGCTGTTGAGGTCATGATGATGATGAGGAGGAGGAGGAGGATAACTGTACATCATTTCAGTGTAAAGGTTTTTGTGTGTCCTGCTGATTCATCTTTGCAGGAGAGCTACAATGTTGAGTGATGACGCCAAATTAGAATTTACTAACTTTAACCGCCTCCTGTGAGCTTGGTCCTTAAAAGATTTCAAAAAGGCCTCAGTCCCTATGTTAATGTTATTATTATCAAACAGAAATTACAGTAATTTAAATGTTAAGGTGAAACATAAAGGAGTAACAGTTTTGTATGTTACTCCCTCTCACTCTCTTTTCAACATTGAGTTGCAACATCTAATAGCCTCCATAAAACTGACACATGAACCACGTGCTGTGAATTAAAAAAACTGCAATTTTTCCTTTTTAATAGCAGGTTTGTGTTTGAAGTTTTGAGCTTTTATGGCTCTAAAACAATTAAATTAGTTCGTTGAAATAAAACCATTTACAAAAAGATTTCAATCCAAGAGTCCAAGCGAGCAATTCTGAAAGGCTGTTCTTTGGCTTGTACTTGAACTAAATGCTAATGTTAGCCTGCTAACATGCTCACAATGGCCATGCTTGTTTAATTTGAACTGAGACGCCGAAAATGTTCTTGTTCCCAGTTTGAAATTTCAACTGGAACACCCTTAAGTCAAAAAATCCAAGATGGCTGCTCCATGCATCAACTGTGAAAGCTGTAATGTTAGTAATAATCTGTACATTAGCACTTCTATCATATCTCCTCAAATCAGCTGTACTCATCGTACTGTCCAACTTTTATCTGTGGACAAGTTGCTGCTGTGTTTGTATCCAGCATTACCAGTGTAAGCCATTGTCATCAAGTGACACTGCTAAAAGTGGCTAAACGAGCTAAAGCAAGCTTGTCTCCCCACACTGTAAAATCATTCCCAACTTTGGCTTCTGAATTCCCAGGTTAGCATTTAGGGTTCTGTTTAGCAGGTAAAATGTTTAGCATGCTCGCCACCTTGCTTTGGGATGCTAGCATGCATTAGAAAGAAAGTTAGAAAGTTGTCAACTTTGGTCTTAGAGATTAGCAAGGTCCTGCTTCCAGCACCTAGCAAAGCCTTTAAGCTAACAATGAGGTGTGTAACATTAGTGGATACATTTTTTGGTTTTGTAGCTTATTTTCTGTATTGCTCTCTTAAAATGTGCTTTTTCAGCAGCAGCAGCAGGAACTGTCTTTGGTTGAACGCTGCTGTCCTAACACCAAGCAGCAGAAGTAGCAAGGCCAAAGAAGCAAAGTTAGCAGCAAGCTAGTTTACAAACTGGAACATTTAGCAACCTTAAGATCCCTCTGGAGTTGTTGGAGACCAAAACAGACACTAAAATTACATTGTCTGGTGGCCAGAAATTTATCATATCTGGGATGATGTTAGATGTGTACGTAGCCTATTATCTGCTAGCATTTTAGCTTTAGCAAATTTACAGAGTGATGTTATGCCAAGAGTCTACTTCACTGGCTGGTTTTGCAGTTTCTCTGCCACACCTAGTGGCCAAAATTGATTCATACAGCTTTTAATAGTTACATTAAAGTTTGAGTAAATTTCTAAAATGCTGCTGCTTTTACTTTACTTTTCTTACACATAGGTGGTACTGTTTAGCATATTTCAACACAGTCTGACAATTACAGTGTAGCTCCCCCAACTGCAGGCTGCTAAAATGAATGAGCAGGTTTGTGAGTTACATGATACATTAAGTGTTTGGTATCTAAAAATAAAAAATAAGTTTTAAAAAATTGTCATCTGAGCGAAAACAAATCGATTTCAGACTAAGCTGTCTTTGGTGCCGGTGCTCAGTAAAGCAACAACCAACAATAAAAGCAGAGCCAAAGGAGCTGGAGAACATCAGCTGACAGACAACAAGCAAGAGCACACTAATGATGGAAAGGCTGTTTTGTACAGAGACCGGAGAGTCAAAAAGCTTGGCTCTAGCCCATGTCAATCACGGAACACCATCCTCTTTCTTGACAAAACCAGTGGGGAAATATACTCGAGTTGCTAGGTTATGTGGCCAAAACAGCTCTGGCAACAATGAAGTCTATTCCAGGTAATGACAGAGGTTTGCTGTTTTATGGTAACACCCACGACATAAATTGCAGTGTGACAGGTACAGCACGTCTGAAACAGCATGTTTTATTTTAAGAACTGAGGCCTTTATTCCCGTCAGCTTTAATAGTTACAGGTAGAGTTTTTTGCATAAGAACTGGACATTTGGAGAATCGATTGCTAAAACTTCTGGCGACCAAACATACAAACATCCACAGTCTTGAGCTTCCACAGCAACTGTGCAGCTTTTCTGCGCCAAGATCAAATATCCTGCATCCAATTTGCTCAAAATGAGAGAATTAGCACTACCTACAAAGTGCCAACTCAAAAAACCAACTCTTACCGCTTTTAGGTACATAAATTAATGCAAAATCAATATACTGTGGGTTTAATGTGCTGCTACACTTACCGGGTGATTAGAACAGCATTGTCATGATGAGCCATCCCATTTTCAGGAATGCTGTTGCCATCGCTGTGATGAGACAGGATAGACTTCTGCCACTTGCAGAAACTGTCCAGAGACTTGTCAGCATGGTGGTTGATCTCCAGGTTTGGCTGCAAAAGACAACAAAACACACATGCAGTTCAATGAAACAATATACAGTAAAACCAAAAAAAAAAATTCAATACAGCACAATACAGGTCATTTCAGTAAAAAAGCATTGCTTTTGGTTGTATCATATCATGTATTGTACATCGTATTGCATCATGTCATATTCACATCCTATCGTATTTGTGTTTTATCGTGTTGCATTGTGTCGTATCAAATAAATTATGTCATGTCATGTGGTATTCCTTTGTCTTGGCTCCTCTTGTGACAGTTACTTTAATGTTGTATCATAATATGTTGTGCCATTTATCACATCATATTAGTGCCATTTTTGGTGTCATAAATTGTGTTGTATAAAGTCATGCTGTGTCAGATTTGTGCTAGATAGTATTGTATTTAGGAAAAACCGATATGGGATTTTTGGGGCCAATGCTGATACCGATATTAGGGTACATGAAAATTTTGATATCTCATATATCAGCCGATATAGTGTTGGTTGAATGTGTTTATCAAGCACTTGTGAAAAACATATGTAATGAAAGTAGAATATCTTACAATTTAATAAACTTTATTCCAAACATCAGAAAACACTTTTTGGTTCGAAAATAACAAACCATCATCTGCTGGACAAACTGCATAATTACACCACTTCAAATCACTAGTCCAAGCATTTTTCCAGCCTTTAACAACAGTTTTGATATTGGCACATATCAGAGAACATATACGCTGAACAATATATCTGCAATAAACACATATCAGCTGATAATATTGGCAAACCACTATAACGGCCCTTATCGTATTGTTACATTTCATGTCGTATTGTATCATATTCTGCTGAGTTGTGTCTTGTTGTATTTTATATCGCATCGTACGATGTGATATCATATTGCGTCCTGTTGGGTTTGATTACAGCCAGTTAACCTTGATACATGATGTATCGTTCTCATCTCCTTTCAAGCTCAACCGCCTACTGTCCAATCGAGGTAAAAGTGACAAAATTAAAAGAAAATGAAAAGTAACACTGGACCTTATGTCATGTGTTGACTGTTCTAACCAATAAGCCACCATGCTGCCAAAGTAGCACAATAATCTGCATCAATGATATGCATTTTAGTATTTTACTGGGAGGACAAACTGTTGGAAACATCAGTTTAGGAGAAGATGAAGCCGTAGTAAATTTACAACAGGAAGAGTTAGATGAATCAAAGAAGGAGTAGAACAAGGACTTTGCATTTTCTGACGTAAGCAGGAGACCTGGAAAGAAGACGAGCGGGAGGAAAGGGAGCTGGGGAAGTTGTAGTGAAGTCTGCAAAATGCATCCACTGCATGATCAACCACTGATGCAGTGCTGATTTCAGTTTGCCATCTGATTAATTACAACACAATACTGGACAGCTCAACAGCCCAAGAGACTGAGAGAGTATTTCCTTCCTATTGGATCAAAGTGCAGCTTCACTTTACATGAAAACGTGTGTTTTGGACATGACGCTTTTTAAAGAGCTGCAACGACCCGTTTAGAAAAAAAAACAGATGCTGAGAAGACACTCTGTTTCTCCCATCATCATTCATACATACACATGTACAGTGCATGTAAAAATCGTCAATGAAGGCTCCCTGAGGGAAGATGCCTGAGCACATCTTTCAACTGAAGTGGTGGCCATATGGTGAAGAGTCTCTCTTCTCTCTCCCTTCAACCGCGGCAATCATATAAAATACTGCAGCTCACTCACGCCAAGCATATCAAATATACACTGACCACAGGTGAGGGTACAGATGCTATAAAAAGGGCTCAGGGTAATAATAACTGTGATTATAGCGCATTGTTGGTTCACTTTTCGTGAACTCACTAGAGAAGACAGTAAAGCAGAGTACAGGGTGGGGCAGAGTGAGAGATTTTTCTTACCTGATCTTCCGTCAGAACAATTAGGCGGGTCACGATAATGTTCACAACATTTCCTAGACTGGCATCACGGTAAAGTTTGGCAACCTGACCTCCAGAAAAGAAGAAAAGACACAAAGTCAGACAAATTCGGTCCATAAGTCACAACATCTAATCTTCAACCATTAGACCACATTCCTGCAGACATCCAAGAACAAAACCAACAACCAGTGGAGAGATTGTTGGTTGAAGAGTAGAGCTGTTCCAATACCATTTTTTCCTTCCCGATACCGATTCTGCCACCCAAACTTGGGGATCAGCTGATACAATATAGCATAAAAAACACTTCCTTACACATCTCCTTTGACTTTCCAGCATAAAATATTGTTTAATGCAGAAATTTTGCTAGCTCTGTTGGCTCCCTCCGTTCTTCTTCGTCACTCTTAAAAATAGTAGTTGCTGGACACAGAACAATCCAACTTCCTGTGTACTGTTTTAGATCGGCAAAGAAAAATTGATTTCAGGTACGTAATGTCAGTCAGAGCTAACTGAGCTAATTGGGAAGTGGCTGGGTACACTCTATATAAATTACGTGGTATGGTATCTGATTGGTATTTTTGGCGGTATCGGCAGCATTTCCCAATACCAGCATCGGTATTGGAACAACTCTATTTAACAGTTAGGTGGGCATAAACCACAACAACAACCATGTGTGCAAAAAGTAGGATCAAACTTACAATATTCATTACAGACAAGATGTAGTGCTCAATGTCTTTGCGTCCGTGGTAGCCGACCATCATTTTATCAGCAACCACAAGCGTCTCCACGAAGCGCTCGCTGCTGACTGAGCGCCTCTGTCTGTGGGTGCTGTTCGACGGCTCGCTGTCATTTCGGGGTACAGCAGACAAGTGGACAGGGGAAGGTGTGCTGAACTGGCAAGGTGCACTGCTTTTAATGAGGTCTGTGAACGACAGGGTGACACTGAATCACTGTATGAAAATATTTGCATCAACACCATGATGCATTGGCTGTTCAGAAGAGCCGGTTTGTGTGTAGCAGATGCACATAGGGGAATCTGCCCCTTTGAACCTTGCTGCTAAAGCCTTTGCTTTATGACCCAGATGCTCTGGAAAAAGCTATAAGATGGTACATGTTAGGGCATGCTAGCTTCCTGGCGATGACAGCCTTTGCTGTTTCTTATAAGACCTTGGCCCAAATACCTAAATATCCACCTGGTTCTTTTTCCAGTTCTTCATATCTCAACAGACACAGCGTTTGGTGGAGTTGTTTGAATTCTAAAATCAGAACATGATTGCTGCTGCTATAAATAGGATTTGTGCTTCTATAAAAGTCAGAGCCAAGTAGTCTTTATGCACTGAAGGGCCTTTTATGAAAGCTGCAGCGAGACTCTTTCTTACAGGTTGAAAGGTGTCCAGGCCAGGAGCAACTATAGCACACAAGAGGCCCAATCATGTCTACCAGAACCTGGGCCTAGAACCAAACCAGCACTTCCTCTAACCTGCTATGTATAGTTATTCCTTTACGTCAGTTCCACCCACACAGAGTCCAACCCAGATGGAGGTTCACCAACCTGAAATGCCACAGCTGAACTCCTGGCTATGCTCTTGTGGTGAGGGAATGGCAGACATTTTATAAATAACATGTTGCTGTGCTTCCTCCAGGTTCCATTCACTGGAGGTGGTAGAGGATATGTTCTTTAGTGGCTCTATTAAATACTGTTCTTCCTCTGTTGTTATAACACCATGCTGTCGGGGGAGAAAATCAATGAAAGGAGCAGGTTAGAGACACAAGCAAACATTGTCACAAAATTCACAAATCTTTAACAGAAATACAGGAAAAAGCAGCCTGAGTTTTAAATTCTACTCTGTATACATTCAGTCTGGTACAGGTGCACTCCTCAGTTCAGTTTACTTTTGAGGGTTTTTTTTCTTATGCAATCTTATGTGATTGCATAAGACGTCAATGGAGAGACACCATTGGGCCAGGTTTTCCAGCACAAATTGAGAAAAAATAATTGAAGTGATGGGAGGAAATTAACAGAAAGAATTGCAGTTTTAGACACACTGCCACAAACAATGTCGGTGTGTCCTTCGTGAGCTAACTTAAAGCTGACATCTGTTTAAATGCTACATCGGCTGTTTGGGTAAATAAACAAAAAATGTCAAATTAGCACAAGTGACTTCACTTTACTTTCTGTCTGAACAGAACTGTTACAGCCGCAGAATTTCCTCTGAGGTTCTTTTCTTAAATTTGTCTGGAAAAATTAGCTGAGATAACCCGGATGACATCATCAGAGATGACCACGGTGACATCATCAGGGTTGTCTCAGCTTTGGCCTGGTGACGTTACACTTTTGCAGAAAGCTGGCATTACAAACTGGGGGTGTGGAGCATGAAATGAATGTGCATTTACAAGGCGAGGTAAAGATGCTACTGAGTTGCATTATGGGAAATGTAGGATCCAGTATTTAGAGACAGTACAGACTAAAAGTCAGGTCTCTGCTGTTTTAATTTTGACTTTTTTTTCTTTGTGCCTCTCAAAAACCTTTTTTAAAGTTAGGATTTTGCAATGCTTAATTAGTGAAGTGTTCCTTTAAATAACTGATATATTCCCTCTTGTAATCCTCTCCTGATGGAGTCATGTTCGAGCACATTTAATAAATTGGTTACAAGCCTGCAGTCAAATTTAAGCACCCAAACAATCAATTAAATCAAGACCAACATTACAAACATTGTTATTAATCCTTGAACACCCTCTGTGGAGCATAAACAGAAAAGTCCTTCAAAATTAGTTTGCAGAAAACACTGGCTTAGCTCAGTAAAACCCACAATAAAAGCAATTAACCCCACATAACTCCAGCACACAGAAACTTATTGGATTTAGGGTTTTAATAGTGTGTGATGTCAAGTTCTCAAACTGTCCAGACAGCTGATTACATTAAAGCACAGACACAGTTTTGTCCATTTTTGGTGCTGTTAGAAAAAGGGGTAAACACTAATTCAATTTATGATTCTCCGTGTGAGTCTTGCCAACACATTTGGCTACATGTTTCCCCCACATGATTACATTTGCCAATAAGAGGCAGAGCCTTTTTCCCTTCTTTAGAGTTATTCTGAACCAAGGCGGGATCACAGCTATTAAAACGTCTTCCAATTTCTTGATTAGCAGGGAGAGGCTGGACAGTCACACAGTCAGTGGATAAAAGCCTGAGGACTAAAAGCTTAGACGGGATAATTAGAAGCCTCGTTAGTCCTGTTGAGTTTTGTTTCTCCACAGAGCCTTTGGGGTAATACACCGAGAGGATACGGCGTGACATTTAACACGCCAGTGACAAGAAAAGCCTCTGACGCTTAACACTAACAGATCACTGAGATAGTTGCACTCCATGTGCATCGTCTCACTCCAAGCTGCCTGCAGACTCGGTGCGCCAAGTGGAGGGAAGCCAAGGTTCTGTTGAGCAAACTACAATTGGTCTAATCCTCTGAAAGACTGGCTGACATGAGAGCAGCACAAGCTAGAATCATGTTAGTTATCTGACATTAGTATTGGGGTTTGTTTGAGGTTAGCAGTGTGAACTGTTTGTGGCTCAAAGGGCAGCTCGAGTGTGAAGAGTCACCCTTTGTACTCACCAGGCCCTTGCAGTTGCTGAGCGCCACTCTGGTCGTGCTGTGCTGATTTTGCAAGAATCCCACATAGTGACAGTTATCTACCATGTTATGACGCCACTCCAGCCCTTCTTTGCCCCAATACTCCACTGTGAAGTGTTTTGACACCAGGTGGGGGTTGAGTGTCAGGTTTAAGTGAAAGTGCTTTCCGTAGGCTGACAGCCTGTAGAAGAGGCGGGACTCTGGGGTGTACGGGTCTAACGCAGGCAGCTGTCCTATTATGTGGTCCACTGCCCCGCGTCTCCGTCGGCCCGGCCGGTGGTGCTTCACAGTGTAGCTCAGGAAGTCTCCGTTCTCATCCACCCGCACCGGGACAGTCAGCTGGTAGTGCTGCAGGTAGGACAGGAACTCCTCTTTTAACCGGAGAAGGAGAAGAAGAGAAAAGAGATCATGAATATACCGTATAGCTTACAGAGAGGTGTTGGGATCCTCCCATCCACCCGTCTACATCTTACCTTGAGAGTTGTGTGAAAGTCTGTTGATGCTTTGAAATTCAGAAGCAGCCATCACCACCAGGCTCAGTGTCCAAGTCAGCGTCTTCCACAAAATTTCCATAATTCAGGGAAAGCTGTGACATGGGGTGAGGGGCAGAGGGGGCTACAAACGGGTTAAAAGCACACGATCAGTCCGCTGCCACACCATAACAAGTCCATGGTTTGTCTCCTTTGCTGAAATGTTCTCGTCGTGCTCCAGGGCTCATCCAGGTCTCAGATTTCTCCTGAAGGCGAGCACTTCCACATCTCACTGGCCTCTGAATTCATGTCAGCAGCTCGTAGAAAACACCGTAATCCATCAGACACAGTCACTCTCAGGTGTAACTCCAAACAGGAAGCTCTATATTGGGAACTTGTCTTGACCGATCCATCTGCATTCCTGAAGAGGGGATCAATCAGAGGTTAAATGACCATTTATGTCTCGGAATCATCAACCAGAACAAACGATTTATCAATTAATTGATTCATAGAAATTTAAGATTGATCATTTTTTGTCTGTTTTTTTAAGGAAAAATGCCAAACATTTGCTGTTTCCAGATGTGAAAATGTGAGGATGTGCTTCCAGTTGTTAGTTCATGATTATCTTTGAATATTCTGAAACTGCCACCTTGAGCTCTGACTGCATTTTCTACTATTTCCTGACAATTTTACAGCACCATTATTTGACACAACAATAAAAATTAACTGTAAAATCATTTTCGACTCACTAATTCACAAAATAATGAACAAACGTCAGCTAAATCTTCAACATGGCCTCTTCATCTGGCTTTTTTTTTTAACCGAGCAGCAGTCCAAAGCTCAAAGATGCTCCATTAAAATGATAAGAACCAACAATAATCATCCTCACATCTATGAAGCTGGGGCCAGAAAAACGTTTGTTTGTTTTTTTCCTTAAAAAACCACTGAGAGGATTAATGAATTATCAGAAACAGCTGCTGCTTTGAAGTTCAGAGACAAATCGATTGATTGACAAATCTTTGCAACTCTGATGAACATAACCACTGGCTGAAGACTTGCAGGAAATGAATGAAAAGTCTCACACAGAGTTCAGTATTTTATAACTTAGTTGAACAGATTGTTTAACTCAACGCATCGTTTAACTTTGCACGCACGTTGATTATAATTTCATTTTCAGCTGCTACAGTCATAAAACTTGTCCGCACAGAGTCGCTGAGGCGTAATAAGCACATTCATATGGATGCATAAATCTGAACGACGCTGACTTGTCGACATGATATCACTTGTGCAGATTGTGGTTTTACTCACTGACGCGCTTCACGGCAGCATGTGCAAACTGCGCGACTATAAATAAACGTCAGCGGATCCAGGTGATAGACGGATGAAGGTGACTGGGACTCTGAACTCGGATGACAGCCTTTGCGTATGGACGCTTTGAGTGAGCTTCTTCGGCGCTGCAGACAGCCAGCGCTACTTACTTGGCCACGGTGACCCAGACCGTTGGCAGCCGGCCTGTGTGCATTACACCTCAGATACAACCCCCAAGGAGCGTCTGCAAAGTCAAAATAAGCCACCTGACATCGCTTTGACGCGTTTTGGTGTGACTGCAAAAGGCGTGAAGCGTGCTCTGACTGTTTCGTTAGTTAGTTTGAGCGCTGCAGATGTGGATCCGGTGCGTAAATGTTTCCAAAAGTACACATTTTCCGCGCAAATGTCCCCAAAACTCAGTGAACTCGCTGTGCCTGAATGAGCCGTAGCTCACAACTGGCTAAATGCTGGTGTGTAAACACAGCCTGCACTCCTGAGAGGATTTAAATGCTCACACGAATGTGCTCCGACAAAGCTACCTGAAAGACATCGTCCGTATTCTCGGCGGTGTTAACGCATAGTTACCATGCTCATCTTCATGGTCAGTTCCGGTCCAACTGTGCAGGGAGAGCTCAGGACAAAAGACTTGTGTGCAGCTCTGAAGTTCCGCACACAAACCTCTGCTGCTCTCCTCTTTTCATCTCCTTTTGGACTCTGTCATCCTCTAAAACTGCAGCTTGAGTCTCCCCTTCGGAGCAGACAGCCGGAGCAGCAGTATCTCAGACACTGTCACTAAAAAAGCAGTGATTCAGCTGTGACTTCCTCCAACAGAAGGCTCTACTTTATGCCTGTCTGTCGTCTTTATAATCTCGACTTCTAATCTAGACTCTAGACTGTGTTCTTGCTGGTGGCTCGAAAAGTGAGTTGAGGTTGCAGAGGGAATTCTGCCACCTCAGGAACCGCCACAGCAGACTGCTTCTCAGAAAAGTGCATGCAGACAGCAGCAGAAGTTGGCTCGGGGCTGCTCCTCCTCGCTCACAGTGCAGAGACCGGGTTGTCCCAGTCCCGGACAGCTTCAAATTGGCAGCTTTTTCGAGGAGGGGGGGGAGGTGACGTCAGTGCAGATGTTCCTCTCTTCCATCAGCTGTGCGCATGTGTATCAGTGCTGCCCTGAAATAACACCGTAAAGCTGTTTGAGGCTACCCCCTAAAAGAGAGAGAGAGAGAGAGAGAGAGCGTGCGTGCGCGTGTGACCTATAAATACAAGTTGTGTATTTATTATAGAGCACTTCTTAAAATAATAGGACGGCAAAGGTCTTGCAGTCAGTTTTATGCTACCTAACTGTATTGACAAAAAGTTACATGTAACTAAGTATTAATTTACTCGAGTTTTATCTTAAGACACTTTTATTTTAAGTGAGTATTCCCCTTTTGTGCTACTTTCCAGAGGTGGGACAAAGTCATTGTTTTGCAAGTCACAATTAATTGTCAAGTCTTTGCTCTCAAGTCCAAAGTCCTAAACTTTGAATTTCAAGTCCTAAACAATTCATCAGCACTCCTCTAATCTATCAAATTTACACAAATCGCAAATGCTTCTAAAATCTTTATGTCCTTCTTAAAATAACGTGAAGACAAAGTGACCACTTCTTCCCAGTTTTTTCTTTAACTTGAACACAGTGGCTGACTCAGAGAGGGGGCAGGGGGGCAATCGCCCCCCCGGTGCCCAAATGTTAGGAAAAAAATGCTACAAAAATGGCCTCTAGGATATCCCTTTGGTAAAAAAAAAATCTTGATGGAGCGTCCTCTGAGGTGCCTTTCCAGTGGACAAAACTTTGTAGTGTGCCCTCCCGGGTGTCCTTCCAGTGCAAAAAACATGTAGAAGTGTTCTTTAAGGGGCTCCTCTAGTGGACAAAACATGGTAAAGCGCCCTCTAGGGTGCCCTCCACATAGGCAAAAACATGGCAAAGTGCCCATTGACTTTTAGGTGCCCCACAGCAAACAGTAAATGTCCTTTTTACTGTTTTCGCCCCTGCCTATCAAACATCCTCAAACAAAATAGATTCTTGGGAGAAAAGTGACGACATATCGGGAACAAATAACGTTCATGTTATTTGATTTAGGTAAAGACAGGAAATATATTGACTCATGGCACATTTTTTAAGTAACATACGTTTAAATTTCAAGTATTTTCAAGTCAAAGGGCTCAAGTCCCAGTGAAAGTCCAAGTCGAGTTCTAAGTCTGTTATGATATTGTCAAGTCGAGTCTGAAGTCATTACATATGTGACTCGAGTCTGACTCGAGTTCAAGTCAAGGCTCAAGTCCACTCCTCTGCTACTTTATACTCCTATTGCACTAATGTACTTTACTAGATTACTTCATTATTTTCAATGTTATCGAGGTTACTCAAAATACACATTACCAGTTACTGTCACTTAACTGCCACTCAACAATGTAACGTTAAACCTTATAAATGGCCACATGAGCACAAATCCTTATTCTAATAAAAAAGGACAAAGGAAAAAACACAACGTCTCTCTCTTTATGCTT
>JAQFJA010000011.1:23324127-23335469 GCA_029874485.1 Naso brachycentron | reverse complement strand
TGTGTGTGTGTGTGTGTGTGTGTGTGTGTGTGTGTGTGTGTGTGTGTGTGTGTGTGTGTGTGTGTGTGTTCATGCCAGTTGATTTAAAAGGGGGCGTGGCAATGGGATTGGCCTATTACAAAAAGGTGCATAACCTTCAAATGGATTCAGAGACTTGCACAAGATTTAGTGTAAAGGCTGGTCATGAGCTGAAGGACAGCTGATTAACTGTTCAGGCCAGCTGACAAAAGGGGGTGTGGCAGTGGGAGTGGTCTGTAACAAAAATGTGCCCAACCTCTAAAAGGATTCATGTAACATGGCCAAACTTTATAGAAACACACACACTCTTTCATTGGACGTTGCTTGCCCCGCCCCCTTCATGACTCATCAGCTGTTTGTTGTAGACTCTTGTAGGAGACAGTACATTGCAGACAGTTTTTTTATTTCTTCACTTTCTTTTTAAAAAAATATAAAATAATAATTTAGAATTCAGACAAGCACACAGTATTTTCCATCCCACCATCACACTTTAATGTACTCAAAACAGAACAATGCTGGTCGCAGCTACTGCAAATTCATACTTGTTTAAATAATGTATTTTAAAATGGACTCTTTAAAACCACAACTCAA
The DNA here is from genome assembly GCA_029874485.1 of Naso brachycentron. NCBI lineage: Eukaryota > Metazoa > Chordata > Actinopteri > Acanthuriformes > Acanthuridae > Naso > Naso brachycentron. Next base: position 23,334,860 of record JAQFJA010000011.1, on the reverse strand, counting down.
AGCAGCTGATGTTTAGTCCTCCTTCAGCATTATGAAAATTAAATTTAGACTTCAAACTTATTTTCTCTACAATAATGGGAAATTTATTCAATTTAAAAAATATATTAATAATCCTTTTTGCTTCAGAAATGTAATTTGTGTAGCTGCTCATTTTCCATAGAGTATATTAATATGTTAGCTTCCTTTTGTTTGTCTTCAGGCTGAGAAAATTGCTTCACAGATGATCACTGAAGGACGCATGAATGGCTTCATCGATCAGATCGACGGCATTGTGCACTTTGAGAGTAAGTATCATTTCCCGGAGTGTTGTTATATTTTATGTAGTTTGAGAAAACTTGCCTAACAGGTTTTGTGAACTAAAGCACCATTTGTTTGTGTTTATTGTGATATGACTCAATAAATTACCAATCTGCAGCCAGTAGGGGGCAGCCTCTTCAAACAGGAATAACAAGAAACTGCAAAAAGCAGCTTCTCTGCTCATTCAAAACTATATGGGGAGGCTGCAGCCCTGGAGCAGCAGCTTTGTCCCCCCAGTTTTGGGCTCCACAGTTCTGTGCTTCATGAATTTTTAAGGTTTCCACATTTATTTTATTCACTTAGCCCAGAGACCAGCAATAGTCATCTGAAAATTAGTCCACAACAGCCACACACACACACACACACACACCACACACACACACACACAGAGTGAAGAAAACCAACCCCCCATCCCCCACCACCCCCAAAGATTAAAACTCATTTGCTATTGGGCTAAGTCAAACATGTGACATGCTGACTTTACGTTTTTTAAGTTAAGGACAAAAACTTTTAGGGTCTGATTTAAATTGTGCAAAAAAATAAAAACATAGTAAGGTTTAGAAAAAGATCATGTTTTTGACTTGAATGTCTGATTTTTAATGTCTGGTGAGGCTTAGGCATGAATAATACTTGGTCAGGGTTAAGAAAAGAATTTTTTGGATCAAAATAGGCTACATATTTTTCACCACAAACACGGCTGGAAAATCTTCTGATGTCTCCTTAAAAAAAAACAAGATTTGTATTGACAGTCACTAAAAGTTCCCAATTTAGACCATCATCCTTGATGTGGTCTCGATTACAGGCCTGCTACATCGGTTTGGGACTCTGCTTACCTTTCATCAGGAAACAGCTTGAGGCACAGAACTGGGGCACAAACCTGCTGCTCCAGGGCATGCAGCCTCACCCTACTCTTGGAGAGAAGCAGTAGCTGGGTTTCCATCAGCCTATTTTTGCGCACATTTTCGTTTTGCGCACAAAAATTCCTGCATGGAAACAAAGGAAATTTGAAAAACTCCAGAAATAAAAAGTCTTTACGCTTGAGGGAGCTGGAAAAGTTGGTGTATAGACAAAGGTTAAATGTGTATAAGTGCAATGGAAACAGATTTAGCGAATAAAGGATGAAATTTAGAAATCACGTGACTGAATCGTCACTCTGGCGACAGTCCGGAAAAGCAATGGCGGCAGCTACAGACAAAAACACAAGGTTATGTGTGGACTGATGAAGAAACTTTGACATTTCTTGACTTAGTTGGTTGTGTTTTCCTTCGTCTTCTTTCCTTTCTGTTTGTGTTTGTTCACTTGTGCCTTTTAATTATGTCGTCACGTTGCTCTTGTCTTCTTTGGCTGTGGTAAATGACACCTGACTGGAAAATGTGTCGCCACCTTCTGCTTATCTCAATGAACTTACTCCTAATATTCACACAACAGTAGTGGATGGAAACACACATAAAACTGCATTTTCTTTTGCCGAATTTCTAAGAATTCTGGAAAAAAATTGCGATATATTTTAATCGAAACCCAGCAGGCACGGCAGCCATTGAAGACACACTCACAGAGCTGAGCAAGTAAATTTGTTGTGCAGATCATTAAATGGAAATGTGTTTGATGGCCTCGCTTTTTGAATTCTGTCTCTGGCAGCTCGCGAGCCGCTTCCTACATGGGACAAACAGATCCAGTCTCTGTGTTTCCAAGTCAACAACCTCTTAGAAAAGATCCGTCAGGCTGCTCCAGAGTGGGCCGCACAGGCAATGGAAACCCAGATGACCCAGTAATCATCACCACCCCACCCAGCGAAAGCCCCGTAGCGGCTCCATCAGCCTGTCCTAAAGTGTTGTCTTGCTGTTCCACGAAGTCACTTCAGTCTCAGTAACGGAAAACGCCGAGGACAGAAGCCTCCGATGCCACCGTCACTTGTTTGGATTTTCAGAGAACACTTTTGTTACTTTTGCTCAGAGGGAAAGTACTCCAGTTTCTCAGTATTTCAGATCGGTGTCTTGCATAGATGTAAACACAGGAGGGATAAAGTGTTACCACTTGTGACCTCCTTTTAATCACTGGGCATGTTAACAATTTGGATGTGATTGTTCAGATAGTCGACAAGTGATAGAGAAAAAAGAGGTGGAAAATGAAAACAACTAGTCTGTTTAAGCTTTTGTGTTCTGACCAGTTTTTGTGTTTTAACTTAACGTGATGACAGCAAAATATCTGTCAAGTGGTTCTTGATTTCTTCACATAAACCTTTTCAGCCCACTGTCATGGAATTTCAGCGAAGGTAATTAAATTCAAAGCTGAAAGAAAAACTGTCAAGCGTCATGGTTGTTTTATTTAAGCTTCAGAAGCAAGTTGATGAAGTGTGATTAGAGTTTAAATTAGGGCAGCAACTAATGATTATTTTAACTGTTGGTTAATCTGCCGACTATTTTTTTTTTACAATTAATTAATCGTTTATCCCATGAAATGTCAGAAAAGTGCTAAAAATGCTCGTCTCAATTTCCCCGAGCCCAATGTAATGTCTTCAAATCACGTCTTTTGTCCAAACAGCAGCCCAAAACACAAAGACTCCTTATTTATTTTCATAAATGACACAGAAAAGCAGCAAATCCACTGAACCAGCAGTTTGTTTTACCTTTTTAACGATGAATTGATTATCAAAGTAGTTTGGAAATCATTTTCTGTGGATTCAGTGTTCTATTAATTGTTGCAGCTCTGGTTTAAATCAGCATTGGTACAATAATGTCATGAAAAGCACTTTGAGTGTTTGCTCACCGTAGCTGTCTCAGCAAGATCCCATTTGAGTAGGGCTGCAACTAAAGATTATTTTCATTATCGATTAATCGTTTATTCCATTAAATGTCAAAAAAAGTGAAAAATGCTCATCTCAGTTTCCTGGAGCCCGATGTGACGTCTTCTTTTGTTTAAACAACAGCTTAAAACACAAAGACTCGTCATTTATGATCATAAATGATACAAAAAAGCAGCAAATCCTCACTTTTAAGAGGCAAAACCAGCAATTCTTTTGACTTTTATATTTGGAAAATGAAACCATTAATCGATAATCAAAATAGTTGGCGATTAATTTTCTATCAATCGATTAATCATTGCAGCTCTAAGTTGAAGTATCCCCGACCTCCTCCTGACCCATTTTATTTTAGAGTAGATCTCAGTATTGAATGATACAGACAGAAATTCTTTCAAGTCAAAGTCCTCAGAGAGCTTAAACAGCACCGTTTTGTTTTTGTACATTTTGTAGACGAAGCATTAGTGGCTTCAGTGATCCTATTAGATCCATGTTCATATAATAAAGATCTGTGAGAAAGCTGTGTGTGTGTGTGTGTGTGGTAATAAATCCTCACTGAGGAGATACAGACTATGTTAAAACTTGTGATCATCAAGCAGAATGTATACAAAGATCCTCCGGTGAAATTTAGGTGTTAAAAAACATTTTACTGCTGCACCTGTCAGGCTACAACAACTTTAACAATAAGCCATCAGAGTTTAAGTGAATCTTTTTGTGCCGATGTTGGTTTCAGTAAATCACGCTAAACATACTTCGATTTGTAAAAATGAACTTACTTAAAGGACAGAACGTAACGAGGACCGGAAGCAGAGCAGACTTTGCAGACAGTATGACAAAGTGAAAATCCCCTCTCTCTCCAAGCACCTAAAACATAACATCACTGTTAACTAGTGTATACTTAAATCATCCGCCTGTGATCAGAAACCTTTTTCACAAATCAAATGTTACACGTACTATTTGTTTTACAGTTCACTTTTAGAACTTCAAAGTATCTTAGCTGCAATGAATGGGACGATTGGATCCAGAAGAGGGTGGTAATACGTCTCAAAGAATGCCCACTGCTGGTACCAGAAGAAGAAGAAGAAGAAGCAAGGCAAAAAAAGATAGATGGTGGTCATATCTGAAGAGGTTTTTGATGTTACACTCAAGGGAATTTATATCTGGAGACACAGGCACTCAAAGGAAAGAGCATATACTTGGAGTAATAAAGATTGGTCTCTTTAATCCCGAATAGATCTTTGGTTAATCTCGTCAAACCAACAGTTCTTACAGATCACAAAACTGTAACAATCAGAATGAACACGGGGGTTAATAGATGTAACTTTAATCGAGACTACCGGAAATGAAACAAAACTCTGTTACAAAAACATGAGTTTCAGTAAGAAACCAAAAACAAGCAAAGTTGTTGAATAGTTTTGGCAAATACTGGGAGTTAATGAAATTTGAGAATGGGAATCTGGCTTTATTAGTGAGCAACAAAATCTCTAAAACAAACAGAGAATTTCACACGGTCACAAAAATTATGAGTTTATCTTTTAAATTAAATCTGTCTGAAGAAGAACTGAAAGACGTGACAACTGCCAGGCTGAACGTAACAAAATATTTGAAAATAAAGCCAAACTTTGCTAGAGCAAGGTGATAAATACACTAAATATTTTTTTCAATTTAGAAAAAAGAAATTATGAACTGTTTTCTCTGCGTAAACCCAGAATCAATGATCTTACATGTGACAATGAAAAAAGAATTTCACAATATATGTCCAGTCTCTACGAGAAACTGTATAATGCTGATTCATTAGATGAAGATTATATTGCTGTGTTTCTTTAAGGCATAGAACCAGATACAAAAAAAGGATGAACATTTGAAATCAACTTGTGATAAAAAAATTAAAAAGCACTCTAATAGATGTACAAAATTAAAAGACAATAATTCTCCAGGGAATGAAGGATTAATATGTGAGTTTTATATAGATTTCAGTACAACATTATCCCCATTTTCAGCAGCAATGTTTGAAGAAGCTTTAGAAAAAGAGGAATTACCTCCAACCTTGAACCACACAAAGACAAATATGAAACACGATCGCCTGGGACTTTGGAAATGGTTTCACGCTGTAACCAGATCCAGTAGGTGGCGGTAATGCAACGTACATGGATGCCGTCCACGATAAAAGCCCACCGACGAAGAAGAAAAGCAGGAAGAAGGGGCGCCTTAGAGGAAATGTTAACATGAGTAGCAAGTGGCAAGCTAGAAGTCTGTCAGGTGGACTGTGTGGTGCTTGGAGGCGTCAGCATAAATATCAATCCAAATGTTTGGAAACAACAATGTTTTATCCTAATTAATAGATGCGGCCGGTTCAGGTAGCTAACGTTAGGCTTATCGTTCTCTGCACCGGCATGATTTTGAGACGATGTTTCGTTCAGCAGCGTTAGCTGACGACTTGCAACTGCACGTGGGGGCACGTGTTGGGAAGATGGGTAAGTAAAGTCAAATTAAATCCGTCTTCTTTGTGCCTTTCAGTGATAATGTGTTAGAAGGTTTGGAAATGGCGCAGTAGCCCCGCTTCAGGCATCAAACCCGCCACCGCCATACCACGTGGTCAAGAGAAGTCCGCGTGTTCCCATCGTAACGTTACCGTCAGGGCCAAACTCTGACGTTACTTACATAGTGTATTTACCAAGAGTCGTTCGTTTACACATAGTCGTTTCGACACGGAAAATGCTTCCGTTACCACCGAAAATACTGGTAACGTTGTCAGCCAGTACACCGGTCTGTGCACCAACCGGATACCAGACCACGTCACTTATTAGCGGTAAGAAAAGGTACCCAACAATTCCCCAACTAGATCCGTTAGCTCTGATTGATATTACACACCTGAAATCAATCTTTATGTGCAGCTCTGAAACTACTCAAGAAGTTAGGGCAACAAGTTCTGGCAACTACTTTTTTTTAAGAGTGACGAAGAAGAACTGAGAGAGCCGACAGAGCTTGTAAAGTATTTGGAAAAAGATATGTGGTGTTTTTAATGAGCTGGTATCAGATCTGCACTCGGTTTTGGTCAGTTCACAAGTTTGGATATTAGAATTGTTATTGGCAAGGGAAAAAAATTGTATTGGAACAACTCTAGTTATAAAAATAAGTCAAATATATCCTGAGGTTTAAGCATAAGCTTTTTTAGTTTTGCTCTAATCCTGTCTTTTTGCAAATGTGTCTAAATATGTCTTCCTCTGCCAGGTCAATGGATGAAGAGGGCTGCTGTGAAGTGATCCCTGGACTAGACATGCAGGTATGTATGGATTACAGTTCTACCATTTGTGTTGTGAAATGAAAAACCATCCCAATGATTATATCAATCACTACCCATCTGACCCATTCAGACGTCTGGGGAAGATTAAACACGAGTTTCTAAATGAGGGTTTTGGTGCTCATGCTCCTTCTGGTGCTGCCGATGGTGTGTTAATGCAACTTTTCAGCTCAGTTTTATCTGCATTGTTCTTTCAGGGTCAACCGGAGTGAAATCATGTGTGGGTGATGCCCGACCTGAGGTGACTGATGAGTATTTGCTCACAGGTAAATGACACATTTAACAGTTTTTGTTCATTTTGCCTCTGAGTGATCGTGCAGATAGTTTGAGATTTAGAATATTTGCTTTAATTCTGTTGTAGGTAGTTGAAAATTGCAAATCAGCACCGTCTGTGAGAGAGAATGGACAACATCGGCCTTCGTGGGGTCATCCGCTACCTCGGTCTCAAGGGCTTGTCGCCCAAGGAGGTCCACGAGGACATGGTGGAAACTCTCGGGGAGGGTGCCCCGTCTTACAGCATGGTGAAGAAGTGGGCTGCTGAATTCAAACGTGGTCGAGAAAGCCTGGAAGATAACCCTCGTCCCGGGAGGCCGGTCACTGTCACCACGCAGGAGACCATCGACAAGATCCATGACATGATCTTGACAGATCGACGAATAACCCAGCGGTACATAGCCACAGAGCTCTGTATCTCCCAGGAACGTGTCCATGCGGTGATCCACAACGAACTCCAAATGACCAAGGTGTTGGCCAGCTGGGTCCCCAAACTACTTGGGTCTGACATGAAGCAAATGCGGCACAACACGTCTAAGGACAATCTCGCCATTTATGAGGCGGATCCAGAGGGATTTCTCCAGCAGTTTGTAACTGTGGATGAGATCTGGGTCCACCACTTCCAACCAGAGACAGTTGAACAATCAAAACAGGGGAAACTGACAGAGTCTCCGGCTCCTAAGAAAACCAAAACAGTGAGTTCCACAGGCAGGATGATGGCCTCCATTTTCTGGGATGCAAAGGGAGTGCTGCTGGTGGATTACCTGGACAGCGGTCACACTACCACAGGGACCTACTACGCTGATCTCTTGAAACAGCTACAGGAGAAAATCAAGGAGATCCGGCATGGGAAGCTGACAAGAGGAGTGCTCTTCCACCAGGACGACGCTCCAGCTCACAACTCCATGGAGGCGATGGCTGCCATCCAGGATTGTGGATTTGAACTCATCCGACACCCGCCCTTTTCACCTGATTTGTCACCCTCAGACTACTACCTCTTCCCCAAAATGAAGAAGGAGCTTGCAGGTCGCCATTTTGACAGCGATGATGTAATCGCTACTGTGGACCACTTTCTGGAGGTCCAAGATGCTGATTTCTATGAACAAGGGATCCGTATGCTCCATGAACGCTGGGCTGAGTGTGTAAAAACAGGAGGGGACTATATAGAAGGATGAATGTGTTAGGTTGTGTGCTTAGGTCACTGATTTTGTTTGTCTTTTATTTAAGTTATTTGACTAATAAATAATTTATTGAGCAAAGTTTGTGTTTTGTGGGGATTTGTTATGGATGTTGTATATTTGGAGGAATTTTGGGTTACAAACCTTTTCACACTTGTGATACGTTCACCAGACTTTGCCTGCTCATTACAGGTGTACAGACTTTATTATTATTTTGTATTTAAATGAATAAATATATAAGGCCCAGAGTGGTTTCATGTTACACAAAGAATTTTGTCCTCTTACCTCACCTTTGACCCCTCACAACACAATGCCAAGGGTCAAAACCACCTGACAATATACAGAGTAAATAAGTGACATTACTCCTAAAAAGCTTTTTGCTGATTATATTAATATACTTGGGTACAATTTTGGTTGAGGACCTTTCCTTGCAATGGAGTTTTTTTCTTGTATTTTTTTCTGAGCTTTTAGAAAAAATATTTACATGAATGCATTAACTTTATGTTAAAGAATATTTTGAGCAGAATACTTATATAAAATATAAAAAATATAGAATATAAAAAAAAGTGATTCAACATAAAATATTACATTTATGTGGAACACAATTTTAATCTGTGACAATAAAAATACATTCATACGAGAAGTAGTCACGGGGTTATTTGAGACCAAACGTAGTTAATTTATCCCGTTTTTCAGTTCAGGTAACGTTAACGTTATTGTCCATCCATTCCAGGACTTTGATAAAAATAATAATGCTTAGATACACAAAGTGAAGTGATATCAAAAACTAATCCACACTGTCACCTTAAAAATAAAAAGTGTACGACATTTTGACTTATTCCAGCTTTTAATGACTTTTTGTCTGAGAGCAAATGTATTTTGAAAACGTTAACGCTAACACAGTTAGCATGCTAGCACAGTTAGCTCTTCGCTTAGCAGCATGCAGGAGCAGGAGCGGCAGCGTCGACGTCCCCCGGAAGCTGTTCTTCTTCGTGGAAGGAGGGGATTGTTGCTGAGTGCCACGTTGATGGAGACCAGTGGGGACGTGGAAATCTGTCTTGAGTCCGCAGCCGGGACCCGGTAGCCTCGTCTTGTGTTTCCACAGCCGTTAATCCTCAAGCAGAACCGAAAGGGGAACTTGTTCGGGTGGAGGCTGTTGATTTTATATGTGCGTTCATATGAGAAAGAGCAGAGGAAGGAAGGTAAGCTGCTTTAGTGAAGTAATAAGATCTGTGTGTGGGTTTCTCTGAGTGTGTAATAACTGTCTTCCCACTGTTATATTTTGCCTGCACAGGCAGCTAACAGGCTAGAAGGACATGCTGTACCTTGTCTCAGTGAACATGTACAAAAAGTGACAATATTCTGCAGCCAGTTTTCTGCCTTTTGACTTTCATCTCTGCTACTACTGACACTGCTGTGTGGGTTTTAAATGTGTTAATCAACTGTTAGCTTGCTGCTAGCTTGTGCTGTACTTTTTAGTTGCTAATGTTAACGTTAAAATTGCCATACGTACGCCGACTGGTTCACCCACTTCTTGAGAGCTGCTAGTAATTTTATTGCTCCTGGACAGATTTACAGTGCAATGCTCATGTGATAATTACTTTAAGGCAAAGTCGGCCCTCGTCTGTATATCTGTGACTAGTGTATTTATTACAGGAGCAGGTCTGAATGGTGAAAATGCACCACACAAAAGCGAGAGTAAATCCTGACTGGCTTGTTTGTAAATCAGTTTCATCGCAAAACCACAACTGTAACGTTATGTTTTGACTAGTTTGTTCCTCTCAAGTCTGTCTTGATAAAATACATGTTCAGTTTCTTGTTCATTGGGCGCACTTGGACATTACTCATACATTCTAAGACAACAGTCCTCCCTTTAAGACAGTTAACATTCTTGTAAAACTTGTAGAGAGATGTCCATTCAACTGAATGATCATTTTGAAGGCTGTTGAACCGTATTGTATTCCAGTTATTTCGCGTGCATACAAAGGGTATAACAATGGCAAAGAATAGTAGAGTACAGTTAAACAGCACCACAAACACCTCAATTTATATTACAGCTGTTGTAATGGACTGCGTCAGTTTGAGCTACCACATGTCCATATGTTCGTCCACATTGTTTGTAAATAGATCCAGTCCTTTTACAGTTACAATGCATGTGATGGGGAACAAAATAGAGTCCTTAAAAATAGTTAAAGATGTTATAATTCACATTAGCCAGAGATCTTTTCACAGCCAGTATGCACAGAAACTGATAACTCTGTCAGTGAACATGTGGGCATGCCAGTGTTGCTGTGAAACAAACTTGGAAAAATTCAAACCAACCCTAAACACGAAAGCAAAAATCAGTTTTTTATTCATACTGTCAGAGCTAAAGTACATGTTTTCTGTGGTGATTCCTGCAGAAGCCACGTGGAGGAAAACAAATGTAAAATTATAATTTACTGTCACCACTCTGTATTCATTACTGCACTGCCTTTGAAAACATGCGTTTGTATTTCCAGGATGAAACTTAAAGAAATCAACCGCACAGCCATCCAGAGCTGGAGTCCCGCGCAGCACCACCCCATCTACCTTGCAACAGGTATGAGCACGCAGCAAGCAACTGGCACACGCCTGCTGCTGAGCCGTCTGGTACATTATGTCTTCTCACAGCTCAGTGGAGAATTTGTGTGCACATCGAACCTGCTGCATCACATGTGAGGGTGAAAAACAGCAGATATCTGCACACACTGTACAGCTCCCGATATTTATTGACAAAAGAAGAAGTAATGAACAGGATCTCCATCAGGCAAATGTCCTCCAGCCAAATTATACAGTCACTTAAAAAAATCAGTCATAAAGCATGCACCACCACACTTGTTTGCCTTTTTTTTGTTGTTGGTTTTTT
>JAQFJA010000011.1:23263875-23274661 GCA_029874485.1 Naso brachycentron | reverse complement strand
GTTTTTTGAGCATCAAAGCATGTAAACCTGCTCTAGTAGTAACCAAGAATAAAATATGAACCCAAAAAATGAGCATAGTATGGCCTCTTTAACAACAGAACATTTGACAGCTCATGTTTCAATTGTATTTATTTTAGATTTTGAATTTGAGTTCATCTTGCTGCTTGTCCCATCAGGGTTTGATGTTTGGCTACGCCACAGATGAGACAGACGAGTGCATGCCCTTAACCATCCTTCTGGCTCACAAACTCAACCGCAGGATGAAGGATTTGTCACGCAGCGGGGAGTGTCCTTGGATATTTCCAGACTCCAAGTCACAAGTGAGCAACATCAGGAAAAAAACAAATAGGGGATCTTTTGTTTCACCTGCCCTGAACTGCAGTGTTGCCTGTTTTGTTGCGTGACTTTACTCTTCTCTCTCTCTCTCTCTCCTCATTTCATGTCTGAAATACTTGAAAACTATTTCTCAATCTTCACGAAACTGTTAAATTTGAGATAGCGGGTCAAACGGTTCACCTTCAGCTGTTTCCCCTCGTTTCCTGCAGGTCACAGTGGAGTACAGAGAAAACATGGGCGCCATGGAGCCGCTGCGTGTTCACACTGTGGTCCTGTCAGTGCAGCACACCCCCGACATCAGCCTGGAGGAGATCAGACACCATCTGATGGAGAAGGTGGTGAAGGTCATCATTCCTGCCAAGTACCTGGATGACAAGACCATCTACCATTTGCTGCCAAGTGGGAAATTCCTCCAAGGAGGCCCACAGGTGAGCAGAACTGCACAGGGAAATGGGATTGTCTGATGTGTGCGGGAAAGCAGGAGCTGACGGATGTTTGTGTGTCACCAGAGTGATGCAGGACTCACAGGGCGTAAAATCATCGTGGACACATATGGAGGATGGGGTGGGCACGGAGGCGGAGCTTTCTCCGGAAAAGATTACTCCAAAGTTGATCGATCCGGAGCTTATGCGGCTCGCTGGGTCGCCAAGTCTTTGGTCAAAGCGGGGCTGTGCAGGCGAGTGCTCGTCCAGGTGAGGAAGTTCTGTGGGAGGAAATTTAATCTGTACATTTTTTGAATACATTTTTAAACCTTAAAGAGGGTAAAACCTTTCTAGTGTTTTAGTGCTAACTCGGTTCACTGTTGAACTGTTAAGCGGGCCCATTTTAGAAATTATCCAAGGTCAAAATTTGTGATATTTTTCACAACATTGATTATTGACCAGCTATTACGGCATCTTCTGGCTTTTTTTCTTTTTTTTTTTTTTTTTGGCGACTTAAAACATCAACAACAAAACAGTCAGACAACACAATCCACCCACATCCACAGTAAACAAAAAAAGTGAAAATGCACACAGAGCTGCCATGGCAGCGCACATTGCTATTAGATGAGATGGAGAGGTTATCACAGGTCAACTGACATGATGTATGCATGCCACGCTTTAACATACAGACACAGAGGACTTAGTTTCAGAGAGGAACACCAGCTCAGTAGTTTGACAGTGTTTCTGGTTTAAATTTGGAGGAAATGGTGAGCCAAATGAGGCCATATGTCTTCTTGACATCTTATCATTATTGTCAGTTTATATTATTAATATTTATATATATTATTTATATTGTCCTGTTTCTACAGTCCTTTTTTTTTTTTTTTTGCACCATTGGACCGACAGAAACATTATTTCGATCTCTCCGTAAACTGACATCGACTTTGTATGAACCTAGTTTTGAACTGAACTGAACAAAACAACTTGATGCTCCTTGAAAACCGTGTGAGATAAATCTTTGTGACTGCTGAATTCATTGTTGTCTGGTCTCTTCTTTAGATCTCTTACGCCATCGGTGTGAGCCATCCACTCTCCATCTCCGTGTTTCACTTCGGCACATCAAAAAGGGACGAAGACGAGCTGCTGCAGATTGTAAAACAGAACTTTGACCTGAGGCCTGGGGTCATTGTAAAGTATGAGTCCTATTTTTTTAACTGCAAACTCTGATTTTTCTGCCTTTTTCCGCAGAATAACAGTGTAATATTGTCTGTGCTTCTTCCACAGAGAGCTCGATTTGAAGCGGCCGATTTACCAGGCCACCGCCTGCTACGGTCACTTTGGCAGGGAGGAGTTTCCCTGGGAAAAACCAAAGACTCTGGTGTTTTGAGTTGAAGGCTTGATCACATTCCTTCTATAAAACAATCAAGGTTCCAATTTCACTAACAGACAATCTTGGAATAATTGAGACACAAATCATGTATTTTGTTAAGATGTAATGCATAATATTTGGTCATTAAAAAGCTGCTTTAAAAGGCACTATTATATTTTATTACTGGTGGTGAAAAGTGAGACTTCCTTAAGTACTTTAATTCATTTGAATTTTAGGTATTTTTATTTTACCTGTGTGTTTCCATAAATATCTCCTGTACCACAGTTCATATATTACTACACACATGACATATACAGCAGTATAGATACATCTGTCGTCGAGTTTCTCAGACAGTGCTGACTTGCATTTTTAATTACCCAAAACAGAAAAACCACAAAAGTTTTTAACTTCAAATTTTCTGCATAATCTCTCAACGTGTTGAACTGAATGTGCATGCAACAAAAGCTGTATGACTCATCTGCTCCTGCACTACTCCACAACTGTGTGTCTTTTTTGTCTGTATACTTAGAAATGGTAACTAAGTGTAGCCCTGAACGTTACTGTCGCCACTGCAGATGTTTCTTCATTTAAACTTTCTTGTTATTTTCCGCACTGACACCTTTCACGTGTAATGGAGCATTATAACAGTATTGTAACAGGTTGTTGGTTTTTTTTAAACTTTATTACACAATAGCAAAATATAAACTCGTAGAGGATGAGACTGTGGGGCAAAAAATCTAATAATACAATAACATCAAGTTGTGTAACAACATAGAAACAAAACAATCATAACAACACTTAGGGGGATTATTAGAAAGAAAAATAAAATAAGGAGCAAAGCCATTCAAGTTCACATTAAAATATTAATAACTAGGGAATTAGGTCGCAAATCTTTCTCGCACTATTCCAATTTTCTATCTTATGTAGTAAAAATGTAATTTAAATTAATTTCCAAAACATAGAAAGGAGGGCCTGTTGCCTTTATTTACCCAAGATGAGGACTGTATTAATAATATTACAAATAGATGGGCTTAAGTCAAAAAAAGAGAACGTGAGAAATATTGAATATTGGTACTTCATTAATCTTAAGTGATTTTTTTTTAATTAATCCAAAAACTTTGTTAGTATAACTACAGAGGTGCTGCGCTTCCCTGCAGGAAACATGCAGCACCGGTCTGTGCCAGTGGAGGGAGCTACAGGTTAAATGTCTTTTAATCATCAGGCAGGAAAACATGGCTGAGAAAACGAGCTGAAAGTTGAGCTGCTGCAGCTTTATGTCAGAGTATACCGGTTTACAGGAAGGAAACGGTCCTATCCTCTCCGATTAACCCACAATCAAAGGAAGCTGAATGTATTTTCATGTGCAGTGTGTATGCACAGCTGAGGACACGGATAAACAAAGAAGAATGTTTACACCAATTACAAACAGCGTCACAAAGGGTCAGTGATGTTACGGCGCAGCTGATTGGCTGAAGCAGCAGCACAAACGGGAGGGAGGGCTAGCTGAGGTGTGTGCTGCTGTTCTGGAAAGTTTACGACTTTTTAAAATAGTCTTTGACCGACGGGGTCGCTGCAAAATCCCGCTAGACTTCACATATGAGGTCTTTTTCTTTCCTGGTTCGGACAAAGCCGCGTCACAGCTGAATTACCTGGAAATTTTACAGGTTTTACAGGGGGAGAAACTTTCAGGGTGTGTCTGGAGGATCAAAAATCGGACTTTTTTATGTGAAGCTCGTGAGTTTGGACGTTTGGAGGTTTCTCTTTGAAACGAAAGGAAGCAGAAACCTCGGCGTCACCATGCCGGGGAACGGCGGAGTGTACGCGGTGAAGAGGAGGAAGAAGCCCGTTCAGAAAATGTGAGTTTTAATGCTGTAAAAAGTTTGTTTTCATTCCTGTAAATGTCACCGCAGGGTATGAAACAGCCAGCGCGCTGCAGAGACCCAACAGGCCTGAACTCAGTGTACCGTGGGCGGGGTTAATCTGGCCGCTGTCATCGCCGCTGTAACCGTGACTGTGCAGTTATTTTTATCAGTTATTACTATTATACCCACATTAATTTTCTCTAAACGCGGGTGAAAGGGTAGTGACGTCAAGAGCAGATAAGGTGAGTGAGGCAGGCAATGAAGAAGTACTTTAATCGTCACTAAAGTAAAAATAGCGATAACAGGCAGTAGAAATACTCCGTTACAAGTAAAAAGCGTGCATTTGAGTAAAAGTACAAAAGTATCAACATCAAAAACAGGCCTACAAAAAGTACAAGTTAAAGTACCTCTGATAGAGCACAGACAGGCAGACTTCAAAGTAATGCTCATTGCTGTTATAATATTATTGGCCTATTATTAGATTATAATCATTGATGAATGTGTTAATCACTTCAGTACTGAGCTGGTAAGGCTGAGCTGATTTAAATGATTTTGAATACTGCTGGGTGGCCTGTGGATTCAAGTTAGACTGCATTATTGATCCAAGATTGGGAAATTCACTTGTTGCAGCAACAAGTTATTCAGCCATTGCACTGACAGTCACAGGTAGCACTATAAATAACATTACAATAATAGAATATGTTTATAGAAAATATACTAAAAAATGTACATTATAAACACAAAATAGGAATATAGAAGAATATATACTAGAGAAAGCACTGAAAATATAAATACAAACCAAGAGAAAAACAATAAAATCAAGTTCATCTTTAACTTTGTTGTTTGTTTTGTCTCTTTTATTGCAAGTGAATTACACATAATAAAAGTGAAGGAGGTGAAGAGAGAGTTTCCAACCATAAATGTACCAAAGTTTACAATTAAAACAATAGCATTGAATTTTTAAGTTTAATCTCAGTGTCAAGGCACATTACCACCACTGACTATGATAAAGCGAATAGAAATGATCTAAAAGGCCCTTCATGATGTGTTTTATTAAGACAATATTAATGTTTCATTTTTCAAATAGCAAGTTTATCGTCAGCACACCTGCTGTCAGTGTCCTTCCAGGAATTGATTAGTTTATCTTAAGCTTTAATAACACACCATAATTTATGGGTTTTTTTTAATATTATGTTAAAATAATTAAAATCTACAAACTAACTCAAGTTTCCAGATAAATGTAGCAGAGCATAAAGTTCTTCGTAGCTGACGATTCACTGTTAACACGCTTTTTTAAAGAGCCAGCATTACTTCATGTGAAGTCCAGTGGTTTTCCTGTGACTAGTTTATTGACTCCCTCAGGCGATTTGGCTGCTCTTGTCTCTTAAGTACAGTCTTAAGCTGTATTTGTCACAACCGGAGAAAATTGTTTTCATACTATAACCTTCAGCAGCCGACGGGTCTGGTTCTTGATAATCTCTCAACTTGCTTTCTCACCATTCTTTTGTTTTTCTCCTAAGTTCCCTTCAGATTTTTGCCCCCTCGCTTCGTTTCATCCGCCTCTGCTTTGTTCCCTCTCTCTTCTTCCCTCCATCTCTTTTGGATCTCAGTCTTTCTTCAGGGAGGAATGACACACAAGGCTGCTGCATGTCCCGACACGCTGCAGAGGAACAGACACTTGATGTCTCAAAATTATGATGTAACACGTGTTTGGTGTAGTTTGGCAGTTGCACTCTGCATAGGTTTATTCTAGCCATTCTAGCAGCATGACTGTATGGAAGATGAGGATGTCAGTTGTTCTGTGGGTCCAACACTTTGGTCCAGAGTGAAATAGCTCAACAACTGTTGATTAAATTGTCTTGAAACTTGAGGATGAATCCAATTAACTTCGTTTATCCTCTGACATTTCTTTTGGCACCACCATGAGGATCACATCTGTGGTTGAAATGTCCAAACCAGTGGTCAGTCAAATATGAAGATATATATTTTAAAAAGATTCAATGACCTTTGTAGACATTATTCCTCAGATAGTCAGTGGGAACTTTACATACCTCAGCTACAAAACTGAAATTCCCTCTGTTCGATTTTTATAATGTTGGTCATATTTTAGTTCATTTTCATCCACTCCCATATTCCTTTTTAAAATTACAGCATTATGCTGTTAATACAAATTCAACACTTCCTAAATTCTTTAAGAGCCCTGTAGTGTTTCAGTGGATACCATTACTTCTTAATAAGGTTTTTGTATTTGTTAAAATTTGCAGAAACGTGTTGTTGAATACTCAATGACTTGCAAAAGTCAGCATGCAGCACTTGAAATTAAGTTACTTATCAGCACTAAAAAGATGACAACTAACATTATTCAAAGAAGAAGAGAGAGACAAAGAGGAAGAACTTCTCTGCAATGAGGCATTAGCAACATGGAGAAATGACTAAATCAACCATCTGTCTCAGACACCAGTCAAACGGACTCTCGCCCACGGAAAGGGGGAAAAACCAATATCGAGATTAAAAAAAATACTAAATATTTTCAGCCCAGGTTGAGGAGGGTCAGGGGTCCTCAGGATCTAAAAAAAAAAGCAGGGGGTCCAGTACCCCAAAAAGGTTGAGAACCACTGGTCTGAACAATCATTAGATGGACAGCGATGAAATTCAGTTCAGCCGTTCATGCTCCCCTCAGGATGAACTGTAGCAACTTTAGTGATCTGATTTCTGTTCTAGCGCCACCATCAGGTTCCATCCGCTAAATAAAAACGGCAAACATATTAAAACATTATAGGCCTACCTGCTTAGCATCACCGTGCCATCATTGTCATTGTGAGCGTATTAGCATGCTAACATTAACAATTACCTTAAACACAGTTGGAGCCCCTAGCTGTCAGCAGGTTGTTGTTATTTCTCTATTTTCAGTGGACACAAGCAAAGACTTGTAAACTACAATAGTTTGTTAATCCTTTTTGAAGACGCAGAAGTAGAAAATGTAACTGATTTGGCTCCATCTTTAAAGTGACTACGAGGAACTTGAGAGTATTTACGAAACCGTAAACGAGACCCTCAGTGAAAAAATTGATGTTTTTATGTAGTTACTATTGATGCCCGTGATCGGGTCCAGATCCCTGCGAACTTAGGCAAAATGATTTAGTTATTTATTATTATTTATTATTTAGCTGTTAGTTAGCATTTTAGCATGTAAGGTCAACACAAATGGCTGTGTAATGTTAGCCTAACCTTACAGAAAACAGAGGTAATCGGTCTCGGAGGACATTACCGCCATAAAACTGGCTTATAACTTATTTCCTAGTCACATTTAAGGCACTTCGTGATAAATTACCACATTACATTTCCATGTTGCTAACTCCACATGTTAGTCCCCATGCCACTTGTTCTTATGAGTTGCCTTTACTTGAGGTCCCTTACACTCAGACTGAGCCTGGGAAGACTGCTTTTTCAGTCGCTGCTCCACTTTCCTGGTATGCACTACAAAGCAACTTGAAATTGACCTCTCCCCTGTCTGTTAATCAATTTAAGACTTAAATTAGTGACCTCTGTGTATCTTCTTGTGCTAATGTTATCTGATTTCTCTGATCTCTTGTTGATTTGTTGTAATTTGAGTGCTTTTGAAATGTTATTGCTGTGTTGTGCATTGCCCCATTGAAAGTGAGGGTTCCCCTCAATGGGCCCGAGTTCTCAGTGAAGGTTTGAAGTGAAATGAAATACATTACCTCATTGCGTCCATCCTTTAATCTCTCTTTCCAAAAGAAAGGCATGTGTTGCTGGTGTTATGCCAACTTCTGCCTGCCTGGCACGCGCTGGCAAAGATCTTTACAACAGTAGGCGCTTGTGTCACTACCGCTTTTGTCCGAAGGGGCCGCGAGAATCAACAAAACCGAAAGTTCCTTGGAGTCGCTTTAATTTTATGCTCTATTTTCATGTCACAGAGCTGTGTAGCTTGGCTGCTAACCTGCTAGCTAACCCAATCCTCAACCACAAGAAAGGTTTATTAGCACTCACAGAGGTCTCATTTAAAAAAGACGAGAGCGTGAGCTGACATTTATTATCATGACTGATAATTAGACTAATCTTGTGGTCTGTGTAGCATCAGAAACAGCAGAATGTGCTCCTCAGAGCCTAAGGTTACTTCATGAAATGTCTTGTTTTGTCCAAACAGTAGTTTTTGGTGTTAAGGTTATCAATGAATAGTTGCAGCTCTGAAACAGATGAACTCTTTAATAAAGCTGCTTGTATTTGTGAGTACCTACTGCAAATTTTTCCTCTAAACTTTGTGGACATTAATCCAATAAGTAATTCTCAGCACATATATGATACTTTTAGATAGATTAACAGAGCGACTGTGCTAACACACATAACAAACCGCATTTCTCTGTGTGTGTTTTCCAGACTTGTCATAATAAAAGTATGAACCACACTTTCAGTCTCTGCTGGCTCCTAAAACCAGGAAGCTGAAGATTTGTTTTATGTGGCTCAGAGTTTATTTTGGCAGCGTCCAACTTTATCTCTTGTACATTCAAAGAACGTATTGCTGTTATGAACTTTAAGAGTCAGTGTGTCACTATGACACACAAGTCTCCTACATCCACGCACGCTGACGTTCACATGTGCTGCGTGAGCCTGTTACAGGATATGAAAAGTCTACCTTGTGCTAAAAACTCCCACCTCAGATCTAAATGGAAATTCCACTTTGTGTTGTCGATAGTGAAGTGGCGCAAACATGTTTTAGCAGGCAGCATCACTGAACATTTCCTCTTGTCTGTTGTGGTGTTTTTAAAGTGCAAAGCCTCCACCTGTGAAGACCAATCCGTCCAAACGCCACAGAGACCGTCTGAATGTGGAGCTGGACCACCTGACCAGCCTGCTGCCTTTCTCCGAGGAGATCAGAGGACGCCTGGACAAACTGTCTGTGCTCCGGCTCAGTGTGGGATACCTCAAAGTAAAGAGATACTTCAATGGTCAGTGTTATCCGCCTCATAGCTCTCTGGTAGTGGTGGTGACTAAGAATAAAGGTGACACATTAGAGGTGACATTAAACTCGCATACATGTGTGAAATATTGAAAGTGAAGAGGCAGTATGTGTGGGACAAAGTGTCAGGTGTGCAAATATGCTGCTCCAGACATTTTTGTGGCTGAGCTCTGAGTGTTTGTGGTGTCAGAGAGGAAACCTGACACTGTGATTAATGAATAGGAACGCTGCTGGGAGGGAAACAGGAGAATGTGCTGCGGGGCAGATGGAGTCTGGGCCGAGGAACATGAGACAGGCAAACTGGAACAGTGGGTCTTTATTATGAAGCCGATCAAACACACACTCAGCCAAAGGTGGCTGTTGGTCGCCTTCACCATCATCTGTATATTGTCCAGGTGTCAAAATGTGTCACTTAAATGATGAATTCAACTTCTAATACTTTGCTGAAAGTGTTAATTACTTTCATCACGTGTTGCTTTGCATTATTGTCTTAAAGGACAACTCCAGAGTTCTTTTACATAAACCACAGATAGAGATATAGTAAATTAAAGTAGAAAACCTGAAGATTTTCATGTAGCTAATGTTTGTGAAGTCTCTTGAGTCTGCAATCCACTGATGAAAGCTCCTGTATTTGCAGTGTTGCCGAGCGCTAAGATCCGGGTGTCTGTGGCGACATTTGCTCGCTAAATCAGCAGCAGTGCAGTTAGTGATGCCTTTTACGTCAGTCAGCAGGGGCTGGTCTGCCCAGAGCGTAGGCGAAGCTGGGGGCATTTTCAAGATTTTATCACAATTCTGTAGTTTTTCATATTGCGTGAGAGTGTTTTACAGCTAATTCAGGGCCAGTTTTGCTTACAAACATACGGTCGGCTTTTATTTGGTTCCTGGTTCCTCAAAATGATTTCATTTTAATTTATGAATTATTCAATTCTAAGAATTATGTGTAGAGTAAATGTGTTTTATAAACTAACTGCAGGCTCTGCAAAAGTAAACAAATTAGAATAAAAAAAATATTGAACTGTTCAGGTGAATTCATTGACAGTGACGTTCTCCTGATGTCACTGAAGGCCCGAACATCTCGATGTCCGGATGTTAAATCAGACATGGCAGCCAAAACAGTGCTGTGTGTGAATACAATGAGCTCCTACAACACGACTTTACACACCACAGCATTATGTTATGAACACAGACACAACATCGTTAAGTTTTCCAACGTTTCTAGGACTTCCACAACTGATACAGAGCAGAAATTATAGCTGCTGCGCAGCGGTGGGTCGGGTCCGGGCATTTTTATGCAATTCTGAGCAACAAGCAGAAGAATAGTAAGACATTAAGGAAGTTGATATTACAATCTACATTTAGCATCAGCTGAGTCATTTTGCAAGTTGCATCATCTGGAAATTGTATTGCAGCAATTAAAAAGTAAAGTTGGTTAAGAATGATTGATTTGCTTCATAAGTAAATGACTGTTGTTTAAAATACATTCTTGCGTCGATTCTGATTATGTATTCGTCAAACATCATCTACCATGACTCTAAAATTTCATACATTTGTTTCTCAAAGACACTTTTGATGTGTCATACTCATTCCCTTTGTTGGGTCTTGAACCCACAACCTTTGGCACCAAGAACCAGCTCCTAACAAACTGAGCTAATTGTCTGGAAATGAGACCTGGTGTCTGGTTTCTGAAATAAACTCAGGGAGTCGCCGACCGGGCTGCAGTTGTTGAGGCGGATTTCAAAAATGGTCAAAATGTCACAAATTCTAATATCTAAGAAAGAAGAAGAATTCTTCCGATTACAATGATGATTATATATGTAGT
>JAQFJA010000011.1:23231258-23241264 GCA_029874485.1 Naso brachycentron | reverse complement strand
TCTTCACGCTAATATTCGAGCTAGGAAGGCAGCACTTGTAAGGAACTATTTTTCCAGGCGTAATAACTTTGGTCTCCACGGCTCCCAGCTCCACTCTCTCCCTCACTCAGCAATTTTTGACCAAATAAATGCAGATGTTCTCTTTAAAAGGGTAAATTACTTATATCTAGCATCTTCCACGTGTCCTATAGTGTTTCTACACCCTGTTTCAACATGAATGGCAGTGAATGGGCTTTAAAGATGCAGTCTGACATCTTCTAAAGTAAACACATGGTCACATTTTAACAACAACATTTGTAGGAGACAGAGCCGATCTCTGCTAAAGGTGACATGTCAGAAATAGACTGTTATGGTCCTTTAAGGTTCAGTTGTGGTTTTGCAAATCATCAGGAGGCACATACACTGCTATAGTTCTTTGTAGCTGCTTGGTAACAAATATCTGTTTGAAAAAGAACAAAAATAAATAAATAAAAAAATTAAATCACCGGTTTTTAAACAAATTTTGTGGCATATCTGCATACATGGATAAGAAAAATTCATAAAAGAGACGTATACATACACACCGACCCACACAACTGCATGAAAATGAAACAATTATATTTGTAATTCTTTTAATTCTGCATGCACAAAACATTACTTTTTGTTCAAACAACGCACTAAGCGGGAAGAGATTAAATTTGAAATGTCCATGAACTGTTTAAAGATCTTCTATCTTATAAAATGCATTTCATATTGCACACCGAATTTACTGTAAATGGCAGCTTAAGTTAGAGGAATTTAATGAAATGGCCACACTCACTATGTGCTTTGTGAAAACCTTCTTTTGTTCTCACATTTTTACTCTCAGTCCTTCTTAGACTGTCAGAGAAATTATTCATAATTTTCAATCAGCGATTCGTCAGCGTTCAACAGTAATTGAATTTTGATATGGGGCAATTATTCATCATTTAAGGTTATTTGCATTAATTTGAAATATTAATAGGTTCTTTTGGGTGAGTGAAGAGATGAGTATTTGGTCACAGAGGAGCTCCACCACTCCAGGCGTATACCCACTGACATTACCCAGCATCCTCTGCACCATCTGCACGGCTCAGGTCGAAGGGAGTCCACGGATTTTTCTTTCTTGAGACATTATACAGAAAATAGAGAAAAAAAGAATTCTTTGAACACACAGAGAAGAGCTTAAGCAAAGTCCTTCAATGTCCCTTGAAGGTGTTTCTTTAAAATTATAATTGCAAATGATGATTTTCATGAAATCTAATGTCCTCATTTTATCTGGTCTATATTCCCTCCACAGAACCAGTGAGGAACGTGAACGTCGTCATGGTAACTATGACTCAGATTAAACAACATTTTCCTATCAAATCCAGTTTCTTCGTCTTTTACTTCTTTCAAGGATTTCCTCTCTACTGGCTAAGAGATGTTGTTCAGCAAATATATAAAAGTAGACCATCTGTAGCAGGAAATGTAGTTTTTGTCCACCATGGTAGCAGCGGGGCTTTATACACAGCAATGTGGGTACAAACATTCATGGCTCCCAGAGGATGAATCACGGTGACTTTTGTGATCCTCAGATGTTTCTTCTAGCACCACTTGCAGGTCAGACTTTTCGCAATGACTTCAGCATAAGGCTCAAATGCTGAAGTCTAGTCATTATTACACTGATTCCTAACTAGCGAGTGAGAGAGCAAACAGCTGATCGCTTTCTTTTTTTAAAATGAGGATGTCCTAACCGGCACCATGGACAGCGAACAGCGGCAGCGACGTGTCACTTGCTGGAGATATCGCTCACCTTGGCCCTATTTGATTGAACTTTCGAGCGCTTGGTATGCATCCGGCCTGTTTTGATTGGTCAAAATCGACGCTGACGTCCTTCTGTTTCCACCCCCACCTGTCTACAATCAACGCAACCGCTGCTTTGCTGCGATGTCACTCGTAATCAGTCTGGACGATGTATCACGCTTCATCCGCTAGAGGTCGCTCATGTCGCATCTAGATAGGAATAGGTGTAAGTTATCAAACAACTGACTGCCCTCTGCTGGACAAACTACATAATTATACCATTTTAAGTCACCATTTAAAGCATTTTTTCTGGCCTTAAAAGCCAAGTATGTAAAATTTACTTTTTTTTGTTTCCAATGAGTGAATCGATAGCAATGTATCTTAAACATGTAGTATATTTATTTCTATGAGAGGGACTTGGGTTGGATTTTTTTCTAGAAAAACTGAAAAGGAAGTGATGTTTCTGTGCATTAGCGAGCACGCACCGCATATAAACAGGAGAAGAGGAAGAAGCTCAGCTAGCAAGTGAAAACTGCAATGGAGTCCAATAATAAACAGCCCACACAGAGTCACAGAGGCCAGCAAAAAATCCACCCAAAAAGGCGAATCAGTCACTATCATTTACAAATCACTTTCAAGCTTTTACAGACAGGCTCAGCAATGTCAGCATCGCTACATTAGCTTAATGATATCAACAAAAAACAACATGTTGAGCTGTCAAATGTAATTTTCCATCAGAGTGCTCATTTCCCCGAATCAGTTTGCAAATGTGTCAGCACAGAAAACTTCTTTATTGTGTAATAATTAACGTAATTGTTCTGAATCACAACCTTGGTCAAACTTAAATAACAGTTGCAAAACTCATGCAATCTATCATCATGATAGGTCAGTCACATCGTCTTGTGTATCACTGTTTTAGCCGGTGTTCGCTCATGCTGATGTAGTGAGAATTCGTCGTCGGTGTCACTATTGAGAAGAAATTTATGAATGTTACATATTCCCGCATTAACAAACAGTTTTAATATTTGGGCATATTGGAGAACATAGCGTCAAAAGCAATATATATCAATGATCAGACAATATTGGTCAATAATATTGGCTAACTGATACACTGGTCGGCCCCTACCAGGTTTGCACTGATACAGCTTCACAGGTAGAACATGTGTTGGGTTTTTTTCTCAGTGACACCCCTTCACGCATCAGATGGAAATATGCAATCCTCCGGTGTTACATTGTGTCCCCTCAAATTTTAAGTATGATGAGATTTTGTGGCTGGACACAGAGAGAGCTCACGGTATGAGGAGAGCGGCTGTGAAGGTGTGAGATAAGAACAGATTAAACACAGAGAGAGTCAGTTTCAGTCTGGAATACCTGATTTTTTATTTCAGCGCTCAGAGAGTCAAATGTCACAGCCTTGATTGTTTTGACACCCTGTTAAGAAATTCAGAGGGAGGCAGGCCAGCTCATGAAATTTGCAGATCCTGATTGAATTTGGGATATTTTAGTAAAGGCCATGTGCTCTGTGTGTGTGTGGGCTGTTGATGGCTGACATGGGGGTGGTTTTCAATGTCTCTCTCAGCCGTTCTCCTCCTCTCTTGTGGGATTTGAAAGGGAATAGAGAAACTCTCCACCCATCACTGTAGGTGCTTTCTTACATCAAGCAGACAGATATTAGATCTTTTCTTTTTGTCTTACACACCTCTCTGTCTGGTCACGCTTGACTTCCCTCAGTCTTTGTTCATTTTGACAGACCTCAAGGGCTTCAAGTCCAGGTTCCCTCAAACACCACCCACCTGCCCACCTGCCCACCTGCCCAAACTATGAGCAGACTCCAAAAGGAAAGTCTTAAAATAAAAGTTTCATTACTTTGAGTTATCATATTTGTTCAGCTGGGATTTTTCAAAGCACTTTTTTAAATTCATTTTTGTCATGTAAGGTGGTAAAAGTTGAATAATATTGAATCTTGACTGGAATCAGCTAACTACCCCACAATGTGTAAAACTTTTAAATTTGTACTAGCCATCTCTTGCCCTCGTGTTCACAACAACAAATCTAATATTAATTTAGCCAGTAGGTATCATTTTTAATATGCTGAATATCTTAATTAAGCATTTTTCAATGTAACATTTACTAAGTAGCAAATGATTTAGGCTAAAGCCGAGACTTGAGACTCGTGCTGCTTTCATTTGATGTGGGAATAATCCTAGTTCCTGAGTTGCAAAGTTATTCCTCTGTCTTTGTTGTGTTCATGAGCTTTGAGCTGCCAAAGGTGTTAAGTGGAAACATGGATGCTACAAAGAAGATTTGGGTTTATGCTAAAAAATAACACTTTTTCTAACTAATCTAGGTCACTCTACATGACCACCAGTTAACATCAGTATCATATAGCGCATTATATGTGATCAAAAAATGATATTCAATTCATTAATTCTTAAAAAGGTTTCTTACCATTGACCAAACACTGACTTTTGCACACCATGCTTATGCACGTATGATGTCAAGTTGGCAACTCAAGTTACAAAATTATCTCTGAGTTGCCTTGCTGAGTTGTTTTACCGACATAAAGGGGCTGTTCAAGTGAATTTTCCCAGTGGGAAACTCATTATTTCGATGATTCCAACATCTCACGAATGAAGCATTACTTGTATTTTAAAAAACAATGACTTTGTCTCATCACTGCATGCTGATATTTGGCAGGTGTAACGTTTACATTCTAGTTTAGCTTGTTAGCATGCTAACACTAGCTAGTTAGCAGTAAGAGGAGTTGTGTAGATATTTGCTTTGAGATTTGCAGGCCTGGTATGTGTGTTATATATGTGAAAAAAGACAGAAAAGAACATATTGATGTGCTTTTCTATGTTTTTTGGTGTGTTTGCTGCCTTATATGAAAAACGAGTCCACAGCTAACTGCAGGCTCTTCAGGGCTGTACTTCAAGCTAAATGCTAATGGTACCTTAAAATGAAGTTGTGTTTACCATGTTAACTAGAGGAGACCATATTAACCATGAGTGCCCCCCTCTTGTGGTATTCATGACATTGTAAGTCAAATTTATCTGAAAACTTAGGTTTAATGATTTTTACGTGTTTGCCAACGTTTTAGAAATGGCGGAGCTCGTATTGGCTTGTAGACAAGTTGTAGCGTTGTAAATCTAGATACGCATCATCACCTTCGTCACCTCAACTCTTGTTCCACATAGAAAGCGTGGAGGAGAAAAGGCAATCTTTTATCCACATTTTCATGCAGTTACCACTTGAATGCCACGTGTTTCGAGTGGGCGATTTCATGACTTCATGAGTTCCAACTTCAGTAAAGCTAACGTGCTAAAATGCTCTCAGTGATAATGTTTAGCAAGTCATTTTAGCTTGCTGGCGTGCTAACAGTTGCTAATTCGCAATAAACATAAGGTAGCCTAGCAATTTAACCTGATGATGGAGCTAGAGATAAAATAAGTGATGTGTTTATAATTGACCTTGATGGGGAAATGATTGTCTGACCAAATTTTGTGGTTATCCACCTTAACTTGGTTCATGACTTTGTGAAGTCAGAATGATTGATTTTCATGTGTGCCCTTAAGTTGCAAAATCCACCTCAACAAAGTTAAGAAATTTCGTTGACTTTTTTGACTGAAGACGACGGCTGACATGCAGATCAGTGGCCGAAATGGATACTTTACCTTCCTTTAACTTCTCCGTTTTAATGTATCACCTTGAGATCCACAGGGCATCCTCCCAGGAGCCTCTTTGTCTATGAATGCTAATGGGATCTCTCTATGTTAATAATAAATAGCTGCTGATAAAATAATAAATTTCTAATGTCCCTCTCAGACCTTTTTCTCCCTCCTCCGTCTCAGATTAGTTTATCAGGGCTTTGCCGCCCCAAACACTTTGAGCTTAATTATTTAAAATGCCTGAAAAATTCATATCCTTCTTTTTTGGGTGCAAAAGCCATCGTTCAGCCTGTGAAAATTTGGAAAAAGAGGCGGAGGAGGATGAAATATTCAGCAGCGCACAGGCCCTTCAATTATTTTTCAGATGCATGAATGTTAAAAAACACATGCAGACTGAAATGAGCATTTTAAGGCAGAATAATTCCTACAGCAATTTAATGCAGCATTGTCAATTATTCAGGGCTAAATCTCCCCGCCGACACTTTACACATTTATGTTTAATCACATTCTGGGAATTTGGATACAATCACTTGGCTGTCATTTGTTTTTTTTTTTTCCAGCCTGAGGCAATGCAATTAAAAAAAAAAAAAAAAAGTTAGCAGATATTTGGTGCTGGCAAATATTAAAAAAGAAAGTGGGTCCATTCGGGAGTCGAGCCCAGAGCTCCAGTTTGTTGCTCGCAGACTTCCAGTAACTTTACTGGTCAAACACTGAGCTTTGTAGCTTCCTCTCCGCCTCTGTCTCCGCTGGCTGGCCCCATCAATGTTTAACAGACAACAAAACATGAAAAAAAAGATGTTTCTATTCTCATCTGTAATTTAAGCATTCCTCTGTGTTACATCCTATCCCCGCTATCACTCCTTGCTACACAAATGCTTTTGTTTGCTGGCTGTCATCGTGCTGTATTATTTAGAGGCAGAACAAACAGAAAGCCCTCGCTGTCTTCTTCTCTTCTTCCTAATTCATTTGAACACTGGCTCTGCAGGCTTGTCAGTGTATCTACCACAGGGATCAATTTCACCACTGCAAACCCACTGGATCAGATCAGGTGGGACGCACAGACTAAAAACACCCACGCTGTCTTCAGCGAGGACTCGGAGGAGCAGGGTGACGACATCTTTTGGGGGCTTTTCTTCACACTGATTTGGAAAGAACTTATGGGGAAAAACTCTTTTTGAAACTTTCTGATTAACTTTCAAGAGAAGTGGTTGCAGTTTAATAACAGTTTGAAATTTCGTCATGTAATTGAAAGTAACATAAATGATGATGAGAGTTAAATGATGGGCTTGGAGACACATTTGAGTCTCAAATTAATTTGATTTGCTGCCTGACATGCCCAGAGGTTCTGGGTCAGTTTTTTCTTCCTTCCTCCATCTCATCCTCTGCCCCTGTTTATAACCTACTATTTAAATAAAGAAGGCGGAAATAAAACAGGAAGATAAAAAGATAATTCTTTGAGATGTGTCTTTGGGAGACGTGTACTGCCCTTAAGGCACCATGACAGCTCGATCAAATTAAACAAAGGTTTTGAGTGATCTTCATATTTCTTCAGTAAATAAAAATATTTAAGTCAGTCTGTGATGTGAACGAAAGCATTCAGCTGTGCTCACTTGTGTTACACTAATAGATTTGGAAAGTGGACAGATTATTAAAACATTCATTAACCAGCTTCAGGCAGTAAATTATTCATTTAGACAGCTCATTTTAAAAAATCATGTCTTGTACATAACTTACATTATTATTATATTAATAATCTTATATTGGCATTATAGCATGAATTATTAAGGATTATGGTTGTGTGGCTGAGGCGGCTGGCTGCAGTCGTGGGTCAGTCAGAAGTCACATTCAATAGAAGAAGACCTCGTGTTGATTGACTGCGAGTAAAATCACACACGTCTCTGCTCATTTTCATGATCCTGAAATGAAAACGATCGATTCAGCGCATGGGTTTTGATGTTTATTAATGTTAATAACGTGATTCAGTCAATAAATCTCAACCTGGACACTATTTACATCAAGTATTTCAGATGTTGGCCATGTCATACATATATTTATATATCTGAATGTATCTGGAATAACTGAAAAAGGAGACATAAAGCCACACATGAGAAAAAACATTAAGTGTGTGTGGCACAGATGATGAGTTGTGGGTGCTGTTAGGGACACACAAACTCTCACACACACACACACACATACATACATACACAGACCCTTTGGTTCAGGTAAAAGGAGGACAAAGGAGGTCAAACACTGTCAGAAATGTGTCGACACTGCAATGAAAATGCTGATTAGAAAACTCTGTGTGTGTGTTCAGACTGCATAAAGACATCTTGATATTTAACTGCTGTAATTAACATACTTAAAGGCACAATGAATTATGCTGTATTTTCAGCAGCAGATAGTTCACGCTCATGTCAGTGTGTTGGCTGCTTGCATATTTTGCGTCTGTGTGTATTTGTTTGTTTTCTGATTGTCAATACTATCGCATCAATGTGTTAGAGGCATTTTAAATTTTCTGCAACTCTTCGTGTAATCTGTCTTCAGTACACTGTGCACTTCCCATTTGTTAATAATCAACACAACACTTTACTGTGAATGCAGCAGAAATCTGGAATCAAAAGACAAGAAAATAATTTACAGCTGAGTTTGTTTGTTTTTTGAAGGAGATGGATCAGATGTGTGAGATATCCAGATGAGATCATATGTGCATTTGTTCCTGAATATTCATAACCCCAAATCATCTGTGTCAAAGAGAGGAAGAGGCACTGGTAAAGGTGCAAGTATGATTCTCTTTGTGTGGATACTTGAACTCTCTGCTCATCTTTGAGGAGGAAGAGGAACAAAAGCAGAAAAGAGAGGAAACAGGAAACGATAAAAGATAAAGGAAAAAGCAGAAGGAGTGCTAACAGGAAGAGCAGGGCTACGCTTGTCCACACACTTGTGAGATAAAAACACATCATTCATCTGCGGTTCCCGTGGTGACGCCTCTTCCAGCTCCTCCATACTTTAATATAAGAGCTCTCACCTCAATCTCCTCTTTCTTCCTTTCTCTCATTCTCCCCTCCTCCTTTTCAATGCTCTTCACTATCCATCCGTTCTTCATTTTTCACTCCAATTTCTTTTCTCTTCCCCCACCCTCTCTGGAGTGCTCTTTATCCCCCGGTCCTCAGTATCCTCCCACACCCGCCCTCCATCTCATCCCCTCATCCCCACCCCTCAGCGTTTAGTGATTAATGCGAGTTTTAATTGTCACGCTCACTTTTATGCTCATTAAAGTGTATTATGCAGCAGTTAGGGTATTAAAGTTCAGCGAGAAATTTCATGCATACTGATGAGAATGCAAATGAGCCCAGCGTGAAAAGATAGTATGGTTTGTGTTGTGCATGTGTGTGTGTGTGTGTGTGTGTGTGTGTGTGTGTGTGTGTGTGTGTGTGTGTCTGATTATCCCCAGGAGTGAGCCAGAGTGTCATTATCACCCGTGCTAGCCATCTTAGCTGAGCAGAGAGAGTCCATCCATAGAAATCATGTTAATGAAAGTCTTACAGCGTTATGCATGCCTGAATACCTGAATAGTATTTAACGTATAATGCTTAAAAACTATTATTGCAAGAAATGCTGCGCAGAAGTCGATATCAGTTATGTGCTTAAAAAATACAATTGTTCATTGAAATTGCAAGTTTAGTGTAGATATATGTAGACGTGCTTTGTACAGTGTATGAGAACAAAAGAATTTAAAAAACCTTCATGACTATACCTGGTTTGGTCATTGTGCTTACACCAATCAGTGAAGCTTTCATATGAATTCCTCAATATTTTATGTTACTTTGCAATTTTCACTCATAGTTCAGGTAATACTTGTTCTTAAAGTGTACTTAAAGACCATACCAGTTTGCTACATGTCATTATCCTTTGACAACATCGGCCTAATAGGTCACATAAACCCCGCCCATTTCCCCCAATATAGCTTTATCTATGAGATATGGTGTTTGTTTACATTTTGTCCATATTCAATAAACGTTGCAGAAAGAAGCTGAAAATGTGTGACGACATCAAGGAAGAGCACATGTGTCAAAATCCTTCTTCATGCTAATACTTGAGCTAGGAAGGCAGCACTATTTTTCCAGGCGTAGTAACTTTGGTCTCCACTGCTCCCGGCTCCCCTCTCTCTCTCTCTCGCTCAGCAATTGTTGTCCAAATAAGCACAGACACTCTCTTGAGAAGGGTGAATTACCTATACATAGCAACTTTCACTTGTCCTATAGTGTTTCTATGCTCTGTTTTAACATGAATGGCAGTGAATGGGGTTTAAAAATGCAGTCTGAACATCTACTAAAGCAGTGGTGCTCAAAGTGGGGGTCAGGAGACACACAGTGGGGGTCGCGAGATGCCCTTCAAAGAACAAATACATTTTTCAAATAATTTAAAATTGCATATTTAACCCATTATAGTGTAAATAGTAGTTACATTCTTGCTTATATTCTTTCTTAAATTACTTAAAAATAATATTATGGCTGTTAGGCTGTTGTTCTTTTGTGTTGTATTGATGCCTGTGTTGG
>JAQFJA010000011.1:23214205-23230273 GCA_029874485.1 Naso brachycentron | reverse complement strand
ATTATGGCTGTTCGGCTGTTGTTCTTTTGTGTTGTATTGATGCCTGTGTTGGTTGGGTGTGTGTGCACAGCTGTACACAACATTGTATGCCAACTCCAGGGTCGATGGAGGCCCCCATTCTCTGGCACTGTTATTTTGGGGGTCATGGACTGACAGTTTGTATTAAAGTTTACACATGGTCCAGTTTTAACAACAACATTTGTAGATGATAGGGGCGATCTGTGCTAATGGAACACAAGTCAAGAACAGACTGCCATGGTCCTTTATGTCGAATATCACATGACCTGGTTAAGCTACATTGAGTCAAATTATGTAAATGCAGTTTCAGGAAAGAACGATGCTTTCCATTTACATCGGACATGTAATGAAGTTGTGATGCACAGGAGAATAGATGCGAGAGTTTATTATTAAGTCAGAATGTTATACAGTTTGTCCAAGGTGAAAAACAAATTTAGAAGTTTATAACTGCACAAAAAAACAAATAACCAAAAAAGAAAAAAAAAAAAAACCAAGAACCAAAGTTTTGGTCCAGCTGAATGAAAGACACACATTTCCATCCATACAGCCAACAACTATCCAGCATGGCTATAACATAATAAATGTAATGTAATGTGATAACATAATAAACATAATAAATGAGGTGACATGATGAATCTTTATATTGTTAGTGAAAAAAATATGGGAAGCTTATGAACATGAAAGAGACAGTGAAAGAGAAATGCTTAAAAAATGAATCAAACCTCTGTGGCTCTGTTTTGTTCATGACAGTGTGTGTTGTCTACATCGCTGCCTTCCCTTCTCAGCCCACCTACTGTTGCTGCCATGCTGAGTGATGAGGCTCAGTCATTACTGCGCTTCAGCTGCACTGTCTGCAGAGTAAAATGAGACAATTGTAAAGATTTTCAACCAGGGGGGCCCAAATCATTTACACAGCATGGAGCGAGTGAGCTGAAATGAGGCTACTGATAACTCAGTCCTGCAGGAGCAGCAGGTGGTACTGTACCTGGGAAAAATGAGACAGATAAACTCATTA
This sequence comes from Naso brachycentron, assembly GCA_029874485.1. Lineage (NCBI taxonomy): Eukaryota > Metazoa > Chordata > Actinopteri > Acanthuriformes > Acanthuridae > Naso > Naso brachycentron. Next base: position 23,229,240 of record JAQFJA010000011.1, on the reverse strand, counting down.
CAGTGACAAACTGTGTGTTTATGCATGAGTAAAACTGTTAAAAATAATGGCTGAAATGTTCCCTTGGTGCTGATCAAAGGGAGATATCAAATGTCTTGGCTGAGGCTGCAGGGACCGAGTATTTTTTTATCACTGAATGATAAAATACCACAAGTGTTGCTGTTTGAAATAAACAAAGTGTGTGATGTGAAATTGCAGATGAAATTAAGGCTGTCTTTTAAATATAATGGCTATCTAAGTATTCAGATCATTTACCATATCACACTGTGAAAATAGTCCATTAAATGTAAAGACCTTTCACTGAAGATTAATCATATTTTGGCATCTTTTAAACCAGTTCACTGTCCAAAATGCATCTGAGTTGAACTGCCTGCGTCATATTTTTCCCTCAGGCTGTAAAACACCAATGAGGCCAGACTGCGTTCTATTTTCTTAAAACTCCATTAATCAATATCTCTCATATGATCACAAAATTAAACACCTTTGTGTAATGTGAAAGAACCCACAGAGACTCGTCAGGCAGATTTTTAGCCAGTTAGCCTCATTTGCTGTATGATTAAAAGTCTCTCTACTCTCATCAACCTGGTTTCCAGCATTAGGAAGCCGTTTTTCAGCACCAAGCTCTATGTAGGCTACACTGCTGGCCCAGGACTTCACCACAGACACATTTAGTTAGAAACTTGTCAGTGAACACAGAGATATATGTAGCTGCTTTAAAGCCACATATTTTTCTCATAAATTAATGGCTGTCAAACTAGAGCTAAAATGCTAATGCAGTGGTGGAAGAAGAATTCAGATCTGTTATTGAAGTGAAAGTAGCAATAGACCCTAACAGACTGTTAAAATACCTTAATATAAGTCCTGTATTAAAATTAATATGTAGGTATTATCAGTACAATGTACTTTAATGTAAACAGTGTAAGTATCAATGCTGAAAAAAGACCCCGGTGGGTGCTTGTTATTATATTTTGAATATGGATTATTATGCTGATAGATCTATAGTTATATATTTTGATGATAAACTTTTGAGCTTTTACTTAAGATTGTTTCCAGGGCTTTTTACAAGTTTACATTGTTTTATTGCTACTTTTAAGCAAGCAAAAGTTAGCTTTCAGAGAAAAAGCTAGCTAGCTAACAGGCTGCTGTCCAAGCTAACCAGCTAGCAGTTGGTTGACCTTGATTAGCATAAATGCTGCATTCATTTGATGTCGGAAGGTCAGAGTTTCCGAGATGGGAAGTCGTTCTTCCAACTTCATTGTGCTCGTGTGCTGTGAGGTCGTTAAATGGGAACGACATGGATGCAACAAAGAGGACAAGTTGCATTTTAATGCTAAGAGGTTTTAAATGAGAGTTTGATGGCTGTTTCCTGTTTATTGCTCCACAGGGGGCACACCCACCCAACCAATATTAAGTTTACTTTAATTGTTAGAGTTTCATTTATATAAAACACTGGATCTCCATCTCTTGTACATTGTCTGGGTGATGGGTTGTCCAAGAGATTCATGTTGCTGTCCAAGTATGCTGGGACAATTTTAAGCTATTTTTAAGCTAATATAGTTTTAAAATAGCTTTTTTAAGCTAATATAGCTTATAAATAGCTTTACCGGACTTGTTATCAGAGTTTGTGCTAAATATAATGTTTATAACTAATCTAGGTTCCTCTACATAAACAGAATTTTACATTATACCATGTTAGACATTGCATGTGATCAAAAATTGATATTCAATACCTGAATTAGTATAAAAGGTTTCTTACCACTGACCAAACATTGACTGTTGTCTGCCATGTTTATGCATTTATGATGTCAAGTCGGCAACTTGTGTTATAAAATTATCTCCAAGTTGACGAGTTATTTTCTGACATGAGAGGCCGTTCGTGTGAATTTTCCCGCTGGGAACGTTGTTATTCCCATAAATCCCACATCACATGAATGCTGCAAAGGAGTAGTAACAGGGGGCAACCGTTAGCCTGATCGTGTCCAATGTAAATGTTTGTTTATTTAAATTTGTTGAAAGTTACTGAAGTCACTAGTCTTTTTTCCCTGTATGCTTTATTTATCAGCAATGGGAAAGATAACAGCACAGTGTGAACAGTATATTACAACATAAAGAAACACTGCCAGGGAGACACATACAGACAAACAGGTGTTAGTATGATCTCAACACATCTTCCACTATTGTGTTTTAAACTGCATTATTTTCCATACTGTCACAAGAAAAGCTTTTCTGTTGAGGAAGACATTGAACTAGCCTACATATTTAACCTCACTCACACACACACACACACACACATATATATATATTTTTCTCAGTTTCTCTTCTCATTGTTACTGCATTCCCCATAATGAGTTTTGTTTTTTTGATCCACATTCCACAGGACCTTTAAACGTCACAGGGGGCGGTGCTGCGTTCACTGCCCCCTCCCCCAAAACCACGAGGCTCCAGTGTTGACAGATCAATCACCGCCCATATTCAGCTGAGCATTTCTGCCTCACCGCCAGACAAAGCAGCTCCTTCATGTCTTCCTCTGTACTAAGTACGAATCGGTAAAACCACAGCCGCCAAACAGAGACGGTCCAAATTACAACCACCGTCTTTCCAAAGCTTTTCATGCTGGCCTCATACAGGGCTCACGAAGGATTAACGGCCGTGCGGGAATTCCGCCCTCCAGTCCCTAACGTTCTTTGGCATGGAGCGAGCCGGTCAGACTCCGCCCCCTCTTCATTTGTCAACAAAGAGGTTTGACAAGCTCGGCGAAGCCCTGCCCCCATGTTTCCATAAAAGGATGATTTGGCCATACACGGCCAACAATCAAGCGGTAGCTAACCTTTTCCCTTCCCGTCCCGTTCATATGGTGCGTTGACTTCCTCCGTCGCCGTAGAGCGGAGCTATCATGGCGGAGCGCGTACAGCAGCCCCCAGCCAAGCGGCTCTGCTGTAGACCGGGCTATAATGCAACATGTAGACAAGGCCAGCGGGCCGCGGGGGCGCCGTGTGGCGGCTCGGCTTCCATCCAGGGCGAATCGAGCAAAACCCAGAACCCGGAGTCCCTGCTGGACATCGCGGCGAGGAAAGTCGCGGAGAAGTGGCCGTTTCAAAGGGTCGAGGAGCGTTTCGAGCGGATCCCGGAGCCCGTCCAGAGACGGATCGTTTATTGGTCTTTCCCGAGAAGCGAGCGGGAGATCTGCATGTACTCGTCGTTCAACACCGGCGGGGAGGAGATCGGAAGTAGCGGGGAGAGCAGCGACGAGACGCGGCTGCCTTTCCGCCGGGGCATCGCTCTGCTGGAGAGCGGCTGCGTGGACAACGTACTGCAAGTCGGTGAGTGATGTGATGTGATGTGACGGGACCGGGCACACGGTTCAAATACACCCACCTCTGACAATTACCATCCTGTAAAACTATAACTCGACCCGCACCGACTATATGTGTGTGTGAAGTTGAGGGTAAAGGCAGATAAAGTGACAGGGTCTGACAACAAAGGGTGAAGCGGTCAGGCGACACACACGGAGAGGCTACAATGGGGCTTTAAATCTGCTGGGCGCATGAATGGGAATGCGTGGCTGGGGCAATTTAAATCCTGTTTTGCTCGGGGCAGTTTAAATGTGAAATGTGGGGTACAAAGCCTCCAAATCTACTCGCTGTGTTGAAAACCAAGCTACGGCTTCAACAAAGAGGAATCCCCACATTTTCACATCTCAACACCGCCAGACCTAAGGAGAAAGTTCCACAGAAAAAAGACAGATATTAACTGCTTGATGTTGATTTGGTTAATTAATCTTATGTGAAATTTAACCATGTCAGCTCGAGACAGACAGAACTTTAAAGCTGGCTTGGGGTCAGCTCATGGCCAAGCAGGTCGCTTCAGCATCAGAAAACACCAAAAAAGTGCCTCACATGCTCTGAAGCTCCACAATATATCCAATTAATGGAGCTGATGTGACTGAGAAAAACATTTGGAGGCATTAAAGCTCATTTTTTTTTACATCCAATATCACAATTTCCTGTTAGATCTGTCACATCGGGTAAAAGTTTTGCTGTACAGATAAAAAAAGACACAGCCCAACCTTTGAAAATCAGTTTTAAATGGTTACATAAAACCATTGAGTAATAAAGGGAAGTTCTTAGCGTTGGGTTGGGTTTTAACTGACACGCATTACATTTAAATGAGTTGTCCATGAGAAGTTGTGGGTTGCATGTGATGTAGCTTAGTTTGATCAGCAGGAATGCTGAACAAAGAGCAGTAAATAAATGTGAACTACTCAGAGGAAAAGCAGTCAAACATGAAGCGTCACATTACTGCTGCGTACTCAGATGTAGTGTATTTACAGTATGTGAAGTGCTATTGAGGGAAAACCATGAGAGAATTACACGTGACCTCGTTCCAAAAGGCAAAAATGAGAATAGACCATCAGCATCACGGTATGTGGGCTTGTTTATAACCCACTGAAAGATGATGTGAAACAGGAACAGGCTCGTGTGCTGAGCTGACAGCTGTTTGTGCATGACAACTTTTCTCCACCAACAACAGGAATCAGCAGCTGAGAAATGTTTGATTTGATGTCATTTAGTTGTAATCCTCCCGCTGTTTTCATGTGCACAGACTCAGAGCGTCAGAGCACGGCCCTCTTTGAGATTTTAATTACCCAGCACACATATCAAATGCCCAGCATTCCTATTGTGAGTTTGGCACTTTGTTCCTATTTTCATGTTCATTTGTGTCTTTCAAGCTCCCCGTCGCCTCTAAAAGGACGGCAAACAAAAGCATCTTTTCACTCGCTTGTTAAGTAGAAGAGATTTGGAAGGAGGAAGCGTATTGAGCACAGCGATTCTTTTTAAACGGGCCATGATTCACACCAGTCCTCAGCCAATTGGTTCAGGTTTGTGTCTTTGTGTGTATCTGTGATGGAAAAGGAGACAGCAGAGAGCTGTTTGGCTGTGAGGTAGAGAGAAGAGGTAGCTCACTTTAATGAAGACAGTCTGCGCCTCATGGTCTTTATCATGAAATGTTCAGCCTGCAGTCTTTGATTGTGTTGCAGCGTCTGTCACCTTTGTGTTCAGCAGACTCGGGACACCTTCTCAGGGAGCGCCGAGGGCTGTAATCCCATTACTCTGCATGGTTAGTTTGAATTGTAATGCAATCTGAACACTTGAGTTTCTGCATGACCCGTCCCGCTTCCCCCACTTTCAAATGCAGGAGGTTCATGTAGGCTTTGTGAGGGGCCACAGGGAATACGCACCAGCCTCCGTCCTGCCAAAACCGGAGGCCCGCATATTCCCAGATATTGGGAAACGTTTCTGCGGGGAAGAAACAGAATCTGGGCTGTTGTGCCAGAGAGTGAGGGGGCTCGATCTGCATTCTTACAAAGAGGAATAACAGTAGTGCTCACACACACACACACACACACAGAGGGAGGGTTTCTTTCTTGGCTGATTGCACCCCAGCCTGGAATTTGCTGGAAAAATAGAGCCAAGAAGTGATAAATAAAAGATGTAATCTCCCCATGTGTGGGCTGTACCAGAGGAGGGAGGTTTTCCCGCAGCAGACCTGGAGGAAATGAATTGGCACACATTTGCTTTGGACCCTCGTTCTCCACAACAAACCCTCTCTGTTAATCAGCGCGAAGATAAAGGAAGCCATTTTTTCTCACAAGAGCAAACACTGCAACTTCTCCGGTTTAGACTTGAGGGCTACTTTACTCCCAATGTTTGTTGTAGCCAATATCATAGTTGGTGACGTTATTGGGCTGCGAGGTTGACGACCAAAGCTGAAGATATAACTGAAGTGTGCCGCTGCTCCAGATACACTGTAGGCTGCAGGCAGTTTAATACCAACCAATAATAAAAGTGTGCAGAGCTGAAATGATTGGTCGATAAGTCCTCAAAGCAATCAGCCATTCAAGCTGTTCGGAAGCAGAGGAGCAAATAATTTCAAGCTTCCAGTTTCCTGTTTGTCCTTGTCTGACATTAAAGTAAATGATTACGTTTTCATTTTTGACTGGACTGACAAAAAAAACAAAACAAAACAACATTTTAGGACATTATGATGATTTATACACCAAATAGTAACTCTAGGAAGATAAACCTCAGATAAATCGATAATGAAAATAATCTTAAATAGCAGCCCTAAAAAAATTACATGCCTGTTTCAGCTTATTAATCCAAATATTAGAACGTCGGAACAAATGCAAATTTGCCTAATACTGCAGTGTCGATACGGTCATTATTTCTTCATAACTGGTCATTAATTGTAGCTATGCGTGCTGTGAGTGATTTAATTGCCTGAAACATTTCAGTGAGTTCCTAATTAAAAGTAGGAAAGTCAAAGTCACAGACCTTACACGTTGCATATAAATACCTTGTCTGATTAAAGCAGGTAGACTAACGTGCTGTTTTTCAAATGTGTTTGCAGTCACTTTTAAAGGTGCATCCAGTAAAATATTTTTATTGAATGAAACATGAGGTGCAGCGAAGATAAAGGTGGTGTTGAATGCAAACAGATGAAATGTGGCATAAATTTCAACGTTAAAATTCATGATATGATCACGAAACCAAAAGTGGTTTACAGGGTCCAAACTGAACGACGTCCTCAGTAAACACAGCACAGGCAGGCCGTCTCATTGAGCCCCTTTCAACATCCTCCATTATCTCTGTAAACCCACAGAGGAAGACGAGCTCCTTTGGTGTGAAGTCATTCTGCAGTGAGTTTCATGCAGCACAGCAGCTGAGGACATGAAAGCCTTTTGCCTAATTCAGTTTGCACTTTGGGTCCAAAAGCAGAAACACATCTTGTGTGTAGAAACAGAAGCTTCGTACAAAGAATTTCTGATATAATACTTTAAAAAATTCCAAAACAGTAAAGTTAAAAGGAAAGCGATCTACAAGAGTGTATTATAATTGGCTTAATAAAGTAGTAATTAGATTAACACCATCAACAATGTGCCCGAGGACATAAAAAGAACATGTCCAGTCACCACAAACTTGCTAGCATTGCTCAAACATCCTTAGGACTTCCTGGATGTTAACATTGAGAAAAATTCCGGCGTTGTGGTCAGTTAAAGAGACACGTCACTGCTTATTCAGGAACAACTACGAAATCTAGCAGTTTTCCTTTGATTGTGACACGTAAAAGGTCAAAAACTGTGTGTGTGGCATCATCTCAGGATGACGACTTCCTCTCCGACACCGACGGTTCAGACGTGACGTGCCATCTCTGCTTACACACACATCGGTGTGTTAAAGTACAGGCTGCGGTGTTAACGTGCGCACTGAGCATGTTACCTGCACTCGTCAAAACAACTTAGCAATGAAAGGGGAAAAACTAAGAGTTAAAATGATGTACACATTTCATTTACGTCGGGGAAAACACACGGTTTGGATGGAGGGAAAACATGCCGTCATACATGTGTCACCCAGTTATTAGGTCACGTTTAAGCTGCTCGCATGTTACAGGAGGTCAAGTTCAAACCTTTACACTCTTCAGTCATTTCTCTCCTCGTCTAATGTCTTTTTAATGCTTTCATCAGCAGTAATAGTTCAAAGGTCATTAAAAAATCAATGCTGTTCATATGTGGTGTTTATTGTTGATGGGAAGATGGTAATCCCTCCCTTTCTTTCCTCTTCATAATCACCTGCTAAGCCACAATGTAAAGGAAGTGAGTAAAAAACATTTGTTTTCATTTTGAATATTTTGTAGTTTTTCTGAGGAGTTGATTAATCAATTTTTTGGTGTATAAAGTATCAAAAATAGTGAATATAGTATCCTTAAAGCCTAAGATGGACATATTAAGTTGGCTTGTTTTGTCCAACTATATCCACAATTTCAGTGTAAGCATGTATAATTTCCTTTTTAAGTGAAGGGGGCATGATGTCATTCAGTCTACTTTTATCTGTTAATCTTGCATAGAACTTTTTATTTGCCTCTGTTGTGTCAAATTTGTTCTCCTTTGAGAGTCGCAAGTCTAGCACACTAAATGTCCAGTGTCTTTTGCAAAAAAAAGTCCAATAATCCTCCTAGAAATTATACAAACTGGATGCTCCTTGTTAAGCAGAATTTGCCTTTTCGTTGTAACCCAATGATAGCTGTCGGTTCGTCCAAAGATGCAAACGGTAACCGTTGAAAGCTCATTCAGCAAACTTTTAATGGGGCAGTTTGACAAAATGTAAAAACCTCCAGTAAAGCGGGGATGGTGTGTTTTTGTCCTGTTTTGATTGTATCACGTTACTTGGTTGCCGATTCAGTTTGTATTGTGATTTGATAGAATCGATTATAAGCGCTTTACAACACAAGTTGGAAGTCACCCATCCACAGTCAGTCACACAGAGTTCACAGTGTCATCAGGAACTCATACACAAACATTCATACGTCAATGTAATAGTAGCAGTATCTTCCCCAGGGACACTTCGACATGCAGACGAGAGCCGGGAATTGAACTACCGACCCTCCGATCAGTAACCTCCTGAGCTACAGCTGATCTGGTGTTATTCACCATTTTCCGCTTTAAGCTGCTCTCGGCACTAGTTGGCTGTTTTTTTAGAAATGGACATGACACCACCGTCTGCTATAACATGTCAACTCTTGGGGGAAAAAGTAGGTTTTTAAAAATCTTTCCATAAAAAATCGAGATACACATGCAAATCGCTTTTTTTTCCAACCCTAAATTCTTGGCATTTGCCTTCATTGGTGGTTGGAAGAACTCCAAACAATGTGAACTAAAGTTACTTTAAAGCTAATAACCCAGTTACCCCCCAAGTAGCAGTTAGACAAATAATAATAGAGACAAAGCTCATTGATATGAACTTTTTTCATTCCTTTTTGCTGAGGCCACATTCACACTTTGAAGTCCCTTAAAACTCAAACAAAAGTTTCCCCTTGGTGAATCTTAAATCCGTAAATCTGTTATTTCTAATGTTGCAGTGACAATCTGTCTGTCCTGTCTGACATTTGTGTGAATTTGTTGGTGTGTGTGTGCTTGCACAACCCAAGTAATTAACCCTCCTGGTTGTACACGAGTGAACATGATCATTACTGTCATTTTGTTCACTGAAGTGCAGAATGTAAGACTGGCTGCTCAGGTCTGTCACAGGCCTGTTGCTTCACAGACGGAGGGCTGATGGGACTGATAGTCTGTTGTCACCGCAGTCTTTGGATTCTTGCAGCGCGTCTCTCGGGCTCAGTGTGTGTGTAGTTTTCCTCTCATTTCATCATGTTGTGTTTAACAGGCGTCTGGTCTGTTTCTGTGCTCAGACGTTGGGTTTGGTTCTGCCGGCAGCGCGGCATTCTGTCGCCACACAGTGAAATCTCACCAGGTCTGTCTGGTGCACTTGTGGCATCACTGGAATGAGACGAAGTCAGGCTGAAACTTTGCCGGCTCTGCCCTCGTTCCCTCTGCTGTCGTCGTTAAGTACTCTGGATTTAAAGTCATGGAAGAAATACTCAGATCCACAATCAAAAAATACCCCTTTACAAGTAAAGGTTCCCCATTTAAAGGAAAACAGCACTTTTTGGGTCACAGCATGTGGTGACTTGCACATTCACCACACGAGGTGTGTTTTGGAGCAAAACCGAGGCACTGTATTACTACGCCCTGAAAACTAGTTCTCTGTATTTTCACCCACAATGACAAAATCTGTATAGCGTGGTGAATATGCACAGTCACTACATGTAGATGAGGCGTGTTGTAGATTTTTGGATGAGTTTTAGAAGGTTTAGACTCGGGCCTGAACAGGATTTTTGAGGCCGATGCTGATACTGATATTAGGGAGTAAAATATTCCGATATCAAATATATTATCGACCGATATTCTGTATCTATAATGGGTGTGGTTATCAAAAACGTGTAACAAAGATATGTAATGGAGTCACCATAACTTACATTTTAACAAACACTATTCCAAACATCAGTGAACACTTCAGTTATTACCAATTAAATTACAGGCCGCCCTCTGCTGGACAGACTTACACCATTTTAAATTCCTAGTCCAAGCATTTTCTCCAGCCTTTAACATCAGCACTTATCATAGAACATGTACACCGATACGGATATATCTGTAACAAGCCAATATCAGCTGATAATATCGGGAAACCGATTTGTCGTTCGGGCCCTACTACGTTAGACGGCGATAAAGGTGTCTTCCTGTCACTTCCAGTGAACATGCAGAACTGCTCGCGCAGGTCGGGTATCTAGCAACCTACTGAATGCACAGTAAGAGTAAGGTATCTATGTTCTTGTTTTTCATTGGGATTTTGGATGAAACGGCTACATTCGTAAAAAAGTGCACCTTTTCTTTAAAGCACAGAAGTAGAATCAGTAACATGTCGTCCTCTTACTTTTTGTTCTGCAATAAATTTCCCCCTGTAATTGAGATTTTAGAGTAATAGTGTTGCTTTGTAAGAACAACACTTTATTGTTGGAGCTGTTTGAACTTCTTTCATTTGTATACAGTTAGCCAGTTTAATGTAGTGGTTCCTCACCTAGAGGCCAAATTTGGTTAACTGTATTTATCTTTCTGTAATCTCTACCAGTTTTATAATATATTAGTTGTTATGAACTCTTTGGTACTCAAACAGATACTCAAATAAACCCATTTGAGAAGTTTAGAGGGAGACTATCTCTCTGGTAGAGGATTCAGCATCATAATTTTGTCAGAGAAGCACATTAGAATCTATCAAATCGCCATAAAACATTTTATACTTGCACAGCTGCTACATAAATCTGCAGTAGCTGATGTTTTTGGCCAGCTAAAACAAGATCTGAACACAAAATTCTGTGAACTTGTCATCAAAGGGTTGCTTATTTACACATCATCATTTATTTTGAGTTCTGTTAGTGTCAGCTGATGAATGTAAGTTTAACATTCACTCTGTTCTAGTTCTGTTTTTGTTCACATCCTATCTGACACTTTAGCTGTTCAATGCGCGAGCAGCTCGTCTCTCACTGTGTCTGCAGCTGTTTGGTGCGAAGCAGGTTGTTTACAGTTTGAAGAGCTTTTCCACTGAAACAATGAAACTAGCACTGAGAAGAAGAACTGTACAGTTGTGACTTAACACCTAAACAATGAGCTTAAACTTTGCAAAATTCTGCAGGGTTTTTTTTTTGATAAAAACATTGATTACAGTCACTTTAACTAAATCTCTGATATTGTGATTCAGTGCATATTCATGTAAGTGCTAAACTCAGCATTCTGTATTTTATTAAACTTGAGCTGAGCGTATCAAAGCACAATTAGTGTTATCTCTCTCTCTCTTACACACACACACACACACACACACACAGATGCGTGCTCGAAGCCTTAGGCCTCTTGTATACTCTGATTACTGCCGACGAGCTCCCTCATCTGCAATTTTATGAGGAATCAATGAATCGGCGCACAAATATTGAATGATGCAAAGCTCTGAAAGTATGCTGAGGGAGAGAGCACACACACACACGTGCACACACACACAGCACGCTCAGCCTCATAGGTTGTTGATCAGCATTAATGGTGTATGCACAGCACCTCAATATGCTTGTGCTCTGCAAGATCAATTTTTATTGGAGCTACATTGGGCTCACGCTTCCAAGCTAACGCTCTTGCCGAGATCAGGCATCGGCAAAACCTGCCATTTTGAAAAATGGTTTTACACTACAGCGACCATATATGTTTAAAATCAAGAGGCAGAAAATATTAAATGTTTTACGCCAACAGTTTTTCTGTTGTTGCTGCTGAAAGTCTCAGAGTTCTGTCCAGGTATTTTCCAGGTCAGTGTCAGACACCGAGAGGAATGTGGCAAAGTTTTTCATTTCTGCTGCCACCTGGACAGAAGAAGTCCCAACAAACATGTAAACACACTTTTTTTTGTGTGAAATATTGATATTTTCTTTGTGGAAACTCACATTCATGTGAGTTGCTCTCAGCTCAAAGCCCCTTGGTTCAAATCTTTAAAAACAGATAATGTCATTCTTTTAAAACTCAGTGAACGGCTGCTCGTGGTCATTTTTTTCAAATGTCACTAAAACAGGAGTAAATGTTGCACTTATTGCACTTTTGGCTGCAAAGTAATCAAGATTTGGTGCTTTAGTGAGTATTTATGACAGCAGGACGGTGTATGTGTTTGTGTGTGTGTGTGAGTGTGAGAGAGCAAGTCAAAATAAGTGACTGTGTGTGTGTGTTCATGGTAATACAGAACATGTTTTACATAGTTTTTGGACAATAATGGAGCTGAATGGCGCAGAGGAACATGCTTCATCACAGTATTATGTGTTAGTAGGATCAATTTATTGTTATTTATTGTCTTTTCATGGGATTTATTGACAACAGGAAAAATATGGAAAAGCACCACCAGCCTGATCTTTTAGACCTGCAGCTCCAGACTGGTTTAACACTCTTTCCACATCCATCCACGTCTCCCTGATCTGTATTCCTCCGCCGTTTACCTCCATCATTAACCTTCAGCTGGAAGCAGAGGAGAGGCGGCAGAGCAGAGACATGGATGGAGGAGGGGAGTTTGTTAGTTTACCTCCATATATCCTGTTTTGTTCTGACCGTAGCTGTTGTTGTTTTTCTTCTGCTCCACATAATGCTGCTGCAGATATATTTGGGAATGCAACTAAATATTGTTTCGATTTTTGACGGATCTGCTCTTTATTTTCTGGATCATTGCGATTAAAAAGTAGTTAGAAATGTTCATCGACATTTCCTTGAACCCAAGCTGATGTCTTCAGATATCATCTTTTGTCCAAAAAATATTAAAAAACTGAAATTATTGAGAGGCAGAGTTCCAACAATAGGTTGATTAACAGATTTTTTGGCTGTTGGTCGAACAATAAAACAAGCAGTTTGTGTACTTTTTCAGCTGATAAAAGTTATTTGTGGTATTTTTTCACTATTTATAGACAGAATGATTAATAGAGAAACAGATCAATCACTAGTGAAAATCATTGTAACTTATGGCCATATTCATGTTACTATCTCATAAGATAAAGAAAATGTGGAGTTGGGAAATGTTTGTCATTTTTGATTAATATGAAAACAGTTACTAAAATTTTTCAATGGATAATCTCCTCTCAGAGTTGGTCAAAAACATTGCAGTGGTCGCTTTTCTTGGGGGCGCCTGGGGAGTTTTACTCAACTACGCACTGTCTCAGCAAGTCAAAGCCTGCCACTGTCGCGGCCTCATGGGAACTCTGGGCCTCATGGGGGGGTCTCAGGAGAGAGGGGCCCTTCAGACCTTCTCAGCTCTGCAAACAGACCACTTTAGTTAATAACATCTGAATTGCTTCTAGCATTTCAAACACATTAGCACTGCTCCCGATTTTCTAAAGGTTATTGCTGCCCAACTGCCTTTTCTTGATCTCATGAATAAAAGACTTGAAATAAAAATACGTGTGTTTGCTGAGAGTCTGTGTTAAGAGGAGCAGGCTGAAGGAAAAGCCTGAACTTTTGTCTTTGTGGCGCAGTCAGCTCGACGTTCAGAGTATGAGTGTAAATCAGAAGCTCCTTATGAGCAAAGCTTACCTTTTAATAGGAACTTAAAGGTGTCATCCATCAAAGGCTGTTAGCTTAGCTCACAGCCAGAGATGCTTAATGAAGACTGATGGTCCTCCAGCTCTCAGCTGCTCTCCTCAGACTACAGAACATCATGGGAGGCCTAGTTTAAATTGAACTGACATAAAAATAGAATGTTTTGTACAAAGTCTGCTTACACGGTTATGTACTTGTTCAAAGTTGTAGTAGAGATTTACACCTTCAACATCTGATTTTTATAGGCTAAATAATGGCTAGGTAAAGATATTAGTAACTAAACTGCAAATTATTTACACGTCTAGGTGTTATGAAAAGTATTATGATCCAGTCTAAGTTGGTTCGTGTCCATCTGACAAATGTTTGTCCTACATTCACTATCTTTTAGCTCTGTTTTTGGGCTCTAGCACCTCCTAAAGAGAAGAATCTGGCTCCATGAATGCGCTAACAAAAGGATGCTAACAGTTAAGTTGTGAGCTAGACAGCTAAATAATGAGCTGAAACTCACTACAAAGCTCTGCAGAGCGAAGGAGAACTGCTGACTTCCAGTTCCTGTGTGGCATAAAGTTAGCTTAGCTTGCTAGCTCCAATATTCATGTGAATTACAAACCTAACGGCATGCCTTCACCACAACTAGACCATGGAAGACAGACTGCCACTGGCTAATGCTAGCTAGCCTGCCTCCTTTCTATAGTACAGAACAAACACAACCCTGAGTTTGTTAGAGCGCTAATGTTAAGTAACTAGCTTGTATTATTCTGGCTTGATAGGTGTTCGGAGGAAAATGCAAACTTAAAGCAACACTATGTAACTTAGACTGCGACCCACTGCTTTGAAAAACTAAACTAAACAATGCACGTTAATGCATCGCACAAAACAGCAATTTTAGTGAAACCAGTCATTTTTATGGAGAAAATCTCGTCGTTTTTCCTTCTGATGTCCTACAACTGCTCTGCCTCAACACTGTGATTTACGGGGGTTTCTGAAAGCAACAAGTAGGCTGCCTGCAGACTGAAGCTGCAGCTGCAGCAGCGGGTCATTGTTGGTGACAGCTCCACTTGCTGTTTTGTGTAAAGTATTAAGGTGCATCGTTAAGTTTCGTTTTTGCAAGGTGTGTGTCGCGGTCAAAGTTACATACTGTTGCTGAAGAACCCACACAGCAGATGGGTCCCACATGTTTAAAAACCTCATGAAAGAAGTCAGAGTGCAATTTGGTTCTGTGGTTCTTTGGTTCAGGTTAATCCCCATCATAGAGCTAATGCATCCCAACACAAGACTTGTGTCAAAAAAATTTGAAAAAGCATTTTCATTGGACGAAAAATCAGAAAATCTCCTGAGTGCAGGATGAGTCATCAGAAAATTTTAAAACATTTTCAAATAAGAAAAAAGATCACATTTTGATGTAAAAATACACAAAAAAGGTTTTTTGTTACACATATTTTGTGTATAACTTGAGAAACATGAACAGTTAACACACAGACACAGGATTAAAACTTGGGAAATGTATTTTTCATTTCATTGGGTCTTTAAGGTT
>JAQFJA010000011.1:23155047-23171018 GCA_029874485.1 Naso brachycentron | reverse complement strand
TAATGATATGCATGCTAGTAAGAACCTTGTTAATGGGGAGTACATGTATTTTACTTTAATTTTATGTCAAACATTTCATTTCTTGTATGTTTGGTGTACAAAAAAATATTGGTTTGTAAAGTAGCTAGTAACTAGAAGATGTCAAATAAATATAGTGAGCTAAAAAGTACAATATTTTACTCTGTTGTCGGGAAGAAGTAGAACCGAAAAGGTAGCAGGGCGCCCTGGTGGTTCAGTTGGTAGAGTGTGCGCACCATGTACAGAGGCTGTGTCCTCGCTGCAGCAGCCTCCACTTCAATTCCACCTTGTGGCCCTTTGCTGCATGCCATTCCCTCACTCTCTCCTTCACTTCCTGTCAATGCTTCAACTTTCCTGTCAAGAATAAAGACACAAAAAAAACCCCAAAAATACTGTTTACAAAAAGAAATGAAAAGATGGCATCAAAAATACGACACGATAAGTACAAGTACCTAAATCTACTTAGTTACATCTACCACTTAGTTACATTCTACCACTGCTACTGGAGAATCTTGATGTTTGTGAATACATTTCTTGCCCCTCATGACTTCCCATGCTGCTCTGACTATCTCTTTGTGCCTCAGGATGAGATATCATGCCGTTTATTCTGGCTCCTTCTGTGCGTCAGCAGTAACATGCCACTCACTGCATGTCTCTCAACCTGAATGAAGTGTCGTCGGCAGCTGGAGGAGCAGCGATGAAACAAGGCTTTGTTGTCAGCCTGTCACATGTGGAGAACTGAGGCAGAGACGAAGGCAAAGGTGACAGCAGGAAGACAAAAAAATGAGAGTCTGCTTCATGAGTGATTCAAACCACCTCAGAGCCTCTCAAAATCGGACATTCAATGTGAACCTGAGGGCTGGAGCAGTGACATGAAAGAGAGATGTGATGGGGGGGAGCACAGATGTGTCACACATGTGATGAGTTTTTTAAAGTCTCCTGCAGGTTCATTTTGGATTATTTCTGCTGGCCTCATAAAGGAAGGAACCAGCTAATATCGCTTCTCCATTACATGGTACCGGCTTTGCTGTACCCGACTTGCCTTTTTTTGGTTTTCCGTTTTGTAAAAGAACCTACTTTATTTGCACCTACACTGTCGAGGTTCCAAAAAAGCCAGGCAGGTGCTAAAAGGTGATGTGAAACACTGTAGACCAATCAGGAGGTGGTACTATCTGAAAATGGAAAACAACCTTCAGAAAAGTAACTGATGCCAAAGACAAGTAGAGTAGGGTAGAATAGAGTAGAGTAGAATAGAGTAGTAGAAGAGAGTAAATTGGAGTAGTAGCGTAGTTTAGAAGGGTGAGAGTAGAGTAGAGTAGCAAAGTAAAGGAGTAGAGTAGAGTAGTAGAGTGGTGTAATAGAGTAAAGTAGAGTAGAGTGGAGTATAGTCGAGTAATAGAGTATAGTAGAGGAGTAGAGTGGAGCAATAGAGTAGAGTGTAGTAATAGATTAAAGTAGTAGAGTAAAGTGTAGTAAAGGGGTAGAGTAGAGAAGTAAAATAGAGTAGTAGAGTAGAGTAGTAGAGTAGAGTGGTAAAGTAGAGCTGAGTAGTAGAGTAAAGTTGAGTAGTAAAAGACAGTAGTAGAGTAATAGAGTAGAGTAAAGTTGAGTAGTAAAAGACAGTAGTAGAGCAATAGAGTAAAGTTGAGTAGTGAAAGACAGTAGTAGAGTAATAGAGTAGAGTAGAGTAAAGTATTCAGCCAGGTTGGATGATTGGACGCTGTGACAGACAGAAGAAGGCTCTGTTGTAGACAGAGGCAGGAAGTTTGGAGAGATCTGGTGGTAGCAAAATAAGAGTGTGTCAATCAGATGGCAACAGATTAGGGAAAAGGAGGATGAGGAAGCTGCACAGTGTTGTTTTTGGCCACAGCAGGCAGCCGTCCGTACAATACCTACTCGGCATCAAACAACTAGTCTTGCACAGCCAGCCCTTTCTCCACAGCACTGTCAGCACTGGAGAAATGTCCACCTGCACCCGTTATCATCCTGCTATAAGGGATAAAAATGCTGTATGTCTTTCAGTCAAACACAGTTGTCTTGGTCATGTAAGGCCAGGATGCAGCCAGAAGGATTTTTAGAAGCAGTAACACACAGATCATAAAAGGGGATGAGAATACGGACTTAAATAGTCACCCAGTGGCAGACTAGCACCCACAGTCAGACACTGTCAACTTTAAAAGTTCATTTTCTTTCCCTTCTTGCCCATTGGTATGCAGTGCTCATATTTGCATTGGTCTATCTATTATTCACGTAAACTATAAGCTGTTTATCACCACCTCTGTGTGTGTGTGTGTGTGTGTGTGTGTGTGTGTGTATGTGTGCGAAGGACTGGGTCAGATGCAGTCTTGCATTCTATACGTGCGCTGGCTAAATGACTGTAATTTTTTCTTCAGCTAAAATCAACTGGGGCCTGTTTTTAATTCCAGTCTGGACCTTGAATCAACACCACAGTGATGATTTTTCCTCAGACACTCATTGATCCTTTATCGGGCCGAAGTTTGTGCCAGTTAGAATCTACGGCCCTGACCAGTGCTGTGTATCGATCAACCTGTGGTGCTGTCCGTGGAGCTGAGGCAGCAGATGAATTTTTAATACTCCTTCAGTTCCATCTTAGATATATAACATCTTCAAAGCTATATACTATAAATACTTGATTATTAGCTTATATACTAAGGCCTGATTGATATGGGATTTTTGGGGCTGATGCCGATTCCAATACTTGGGAGCAAGACAATTCCCATATCAGATACATCGAGTGGTATTATATATAATATCTGCTTGCTGAATGTGTTTATCAAATATTCGTATCAAAGGTATGTAATGTGTACACTTTTCTCTATTGTGTGAAAATGTAAGGTGAAAGTAATGCAAGTGTTAATATGTTTATTGCACATTGCCCTGTTGCACTAAATTTGTGAGTAAAGTGCTAGGTGCTAAAGTGCTAACATATTTATTGCACATTATTCCATTGCACATTGTACATTGGCTTAATGGAGGCTGGGACAAATGATAGTTCTAAGCAATTTGATTTGCATTCTTCCTGTTGGTGAGGAAGAGTGGATGTTAGGAGATGGAAATGATTTTCCTGTAGCGTCGCCTTTATAATCCAAGTGACGAGCAGCAACGTGTAGCCACAGAGCAGCGAGAGGATCATAGTTCCTGCAATATTTCTACGATCATTCAGTCGCATCTGTGCTGCTGCGTGATGCTCCATGTCTCTTGAACTGTAAATTGACAAATGAAATGCGACGCTGTCAGCCTCAGAGGGGGGCAGGTTTATGTTTGAAGTCCAGCTCTTCATCATGCTGCGCTGCTCTCTGCTTTGTTTACATCCACTCAGTTGTGTCGCTGGTGAGTCTCATTGTTTAAGTGGTTGGTGACTGCAACAAGCATGTGGCATCATATGTATCCTCCCTGCTGCAAATTGAACATACAGCTATAAGCCATCAGCCAGCTGCCACTACCTGCCATATGCACACATGAGAAAAGACAAAGCTGCTGAGGAAAGTGACGAAGATGATAAAGAGAGAGAGAGAGAGAGAGAGAGAGATTGCTGTAGCCATGCAGAAGTGTTTTCATTTTGGCTTCTAAAAAAGTTTTTTTAAAGCTGTAAAGCTGCCACATAATTGTTCATTTTTCAAGAGAAAGGGAAATATTTTCCATGTTTTTAACACTTGTCCTGTTTCTCAACTCCAAATTTTTTTTGAATGTTTAACCAAGACAGTGTTTCACCAACCTTAACTGAATGCTGCCAATGTTTAGTCAGAAAAAAATGCTATTCAAAATGTTTTCTTCATCTTTAGTCAATGATCAGATAAATAAAATATGTTGTCAACAATACTTTCCATTATGTTAGGATTTGGCTAAAGTGTGCCTTAATTATGTGTAGGGGAAATACCTCTGGATGAGGCTGTTTCTCTCCTACATATGTTAATAAACAACTGAATTAAATTTCTCTCAGAATGCAAAACCAGACATCTGGTATTTTTAATTTACATAAATCATATTTTACTGTGCACTTTTGCACATTTGCGTACCTGTATCCTTGTAAATCTTAATGTGGTAATAAGTAGCGTATACATATATTTCCATGAGACAGGATTGATATTAATTAGTAAATCAAATGTGAAAATAAGTGTGTCAAAACAGGAAAAGATTTGGGTTGAATTTCTTAACAAAACGTGTCTGTTGCACTGTCGAGTATGTGCTGGCACTTGGCATTCCATCCCAAAGATGAGACATTTCACCCGTAACTCCAGGATTCATCTTGTAGGAAACTTGCATCAGTGATATTTTTATATTTTTTATACAAAAGTAAGCAAAACATTTCAAACAGTGTTGAGTCCTTGTGACCACAGACAAAAAATCCTGCACCTACACTCCGGTCTTTGTGTGAGGACACCAAGCAGCAACATCTAACATTTGTCGTGTGTATGCATCTGTGCATGTATATGACAATGGACTTGCATTTATGGGGGGTGTTTATGCGCACTTGGCATAATGTGTGTGCACCCACTGTCTGTGAGTGTGTGTGTGTGTGTGTATTTGAGTCTAAATGCTGGTGAACAATGGTGACCATGTGGCTGCAGCGGTGGTAATTGATGAATGGGATGTTTAAAGAGCAGAATATGAATGAAGAAGAGAGGAGCCTGAGGGAATTCTCCACACACCATTGTAATCAAAGCCCTGATAGTGTCCCCGCCTTTGACTAATGGTCCCAAAAAGAAGCCTCTTACTGCCTGCCTATTCAAATCCCACACCTCAGTGTGACACAGACCTCCAGGGAGAGGCCAGCAGGGTGGGAGGCCAACTTATGTCAGATCTTTTACATTAGTCCGACCTTTGCTGTCACTCAAATACAGGTGACATACCTGCTTCGAGGATGATGTTTTGAAAACAAAGCTCCTGTTACATCCATTTTTACTTCTAGTCACTGTTTCTCTCCGGATGCTCATTTAGAGGTGTGTAAGTGTTTGGTGGCTGCTGATTTATGTAGCTCATAGGAAGCCATTCTTCATGGGCAGGTAAAGGATGAGGAGGAGGAGAACAAGGCTTGGATAAGGGATGAAGGGCAGAAAAGTGCTAATGCAAAGATAGCAATTCACAGACTCGGAGACGCACATTAATTAATGACACTGCACCAAATTAAACGACTCTCATTCATACATTATCAGAGCGACTAATACAATGACATTCACACCGACCTCCAGAGATGAAGCTTTTTTGTTACAGAGCTACAGTCACAAGGTATGAAAACTGCAGTAATTGATGAAGTATTCAAATCCTTCACTTAAGTTATAGTAGCAATAGTACGCGGTTAAAATACTCTAAGAGTCCCACATTCAAAAAATGTGTAAGCATCATCAGCAAAAAGTACTTGAAGTATGAAAATATTGATTTTGCAGTAAAATGTTCGCTGTCTGTGTTTTTCAATCTGATGTTTCTGGATTCATATACCTGCTGCAATAAAGCTGAGGTAGGCAGTTTGTCTTTGTCGTCATTGTGTTAAAATCCCATAATAACCTTTCAGCAATGTGTAGTTCAGGTGGTCTGAAAGAACGCAAGGCCTCTGCTCCTCTCCATGGCTCTGTATTCAGACCGTGACGGGACTTTCAACCAATCAAATCAATTCTTAGCTGCATCACGATACAGATGTGGATGATTCTAAATTGATTCAAAAATGTCAAATTATCGACAATCGAAGTTTTAAATAACATAAAATAGATGGAACGAAAAAGGCAGCAAATGGAATAGCAGCCAGCTGTGCACCCAGACAGTTTACAGGGAGCACACAAAAACAACAAGAAAGAAACATGGCTGACTGCAAGATCCCTTCAGCTTCTACAAAGCTGATGGAAAGTGAACTGGAAAGGAGCTGTGCTCTATGTAAGCTGTGTCACACTAAGATAAAATCAAGATGCATCCTAATCCTAGCTCCTGAGTCATAATCAAATCAAAGAGATTTCCACCCCTACTTTTCAGAGAGCATGTGTTTCTATCTCTCTCTCTCTCTCTCTCTATGTATACATATATATATATATATATATATATATATATATACACTGACCAACCACTTTATTAGAGAAACCTTTTCCACTGCTCCTTAACGCAAATATCTAATCAGCCACACAACCATCTCTAGGGTTTACAGAGAATGGTCCGAAAAAGAGAAAATATCCAGTGAGCGGCAGTTCTCTGGGCGAAAATGCCTCGTCGATGCCAGAGGTCAGAGGAGGATGGCCAGGCTGATTCAAGATGATAGAAAGGCAACAGTAACTCAAATAATCACTCGTTACAACCAAGGTATGCAGAAGACCATCTCTGAACGCACAACATGTCGAACCTTGAAGCAGATGGGCTACAGCAGCAGAAGACCGCACCAGGTGCCACTCCTGTCAGAACCTATCTGAGTATTGCTGCTGACCATGTCCATCCCTTTATGACCACAGTGTACTCATCTTCTGATGGCTACTTTCAGCAGGATAACGCACCGTGTCACAAAGCTCAAATCATCTCAATCTGGTTTCTTGAACATGACAGTGAGTTCACTGTACTCCAGTGGCCTCCACAGTCACCAGATCTCCATCCTTTGGGATGTGGTGGAACAGGAGATTCACATCATGGATGTGCAGCTGAAAAATCTGCAGCAACTGCGTGATGCTATCATGTCAACATGGACCAAAATCTCTGAGGAATGTTTCCAGCACCTTGTTGAATCTATGCCATGAAGAATTAAGGCAGCTCTGAGGGCAAAAGGGGGTCCAACCCGGTACTAGCAAGGTGTCTCTAATAAAGTGGCCGGTGAATGTGTGTGTCTGTCTATATATATATAGATATATATAATGATCTGTCTATACTGGCTGCTCTACCTCGCACTTCCTTGTGACAGGTGACGTCACTACAAGCTGATTGGCTGTTGAAGAAGTTATGTCCCTGACGTTCTAAAACTGGTCTCCATGGTGACTTGACAAGCTGAATTGCAGGCGACATCGTCAGCTGGCTTGAGTCGAGCTGAGACGGACCAGTTTACAGTGCTTCAACTTTACCTGTAAGTGTTTCGTCTCACCGTGAATCTCTGGTGCGACAGCAAATGACATAAAATGCCAGCTGGAGCGAAAACAGTGAGGGAAGGGTGCAGCAGAGCTGATTCTTTAGGAGTCTCATGCTAAGAGCTAGCTTGATCTTCAGATGTTGCCTACCCCTGTTTTAATGAAGAGAAAATTGGAGCAAACTGGAACTTTTAGGCTGATATAGAGAGTTTGAACAATATTTACATAACAATATTTAAGTCAATTTGCTGATAACATGTTAATTCTTGATTTTTATAGCGCACCAAACTGAGCCGTTTATTCTGTCGTTTATACTTCGGGCCACAATATGAACACAAGTCTGAACACATAGTTGCTCTGCTACCTTTTTCCTTAAATGTCACAGCGGTGCAGCTTGAATATACAAACCAACACACACACACACACACACACACACACACACATGCTCACATTATTACAAATGTATGGTATTACTCCTGCACCCTGTGTGTTCGTGTGGCCTTTCGCAGGCGTCCTCAGAGACGTGGCATTGACAAACCTACAAACAGTAATTGGGCCATTACGACTCCCTGTGCTGGTATTGATTCCACTGTTTTAGGTGCAGGCGGGTAATGGGTGTCTAGACAGAAGGGTTCATATTGCAGGCAGTATTAGATACAGTAATCTTGATGTCGTTCATGACTCAGGTGTATAGTTCTGTGCATCTCAGCCTATTGGAAATGATGTAATTTAGTGGCCCATTCGAGCAGTGATTGCACAGTATTTCTGCGTGTCAGGGGAAGTTTTCTTGGTATTTTACCGTGGAAAAATTTTTCAGACAAATGTATGAACAAGGAAGAACTCCAAATGGAAAAGTGAGAAGGAAAACACAGAGATGGATTCCTCTCACCAGTGTTATCATTAGAGTTAAAACTGAACTCAGCGGCCACAAAAGCCAAATGACTGCAATCCATCAATAGTCACCTGGAGAGCGCAGAGCATGTGAGAGTGATATCGTTGGAGAATGCTTCCTCTTTCTGGGCTTTTAGAGGCCGTGTGCATCTAAGGGTGCACTCACACTTGGCCCAGTTGTCCCATACCGTGCCAAAGCACAGTTGTCCTCCTCCCCTCTCCCCCGTTTGAGTTACTTGATCTATGGAGTGCGACCCATATTTTTACCTATTTTTTTGATCTTGTAATAAAATTTTCAAATTGTTCTCTGGTGTCTGCCATCTAAGAGACAGCTGCAGATTTTTCCCCTGCTCTTTATTTCTTTCTTCTTCTTTTCTGTTTTTCTTTTAACAGTCACAGTGATGTCGGCGCCTGTGCTCGTGAATGTGTGCTCGTACCGTGCTGAAGCTCACCTCTTCCAACTGTGCCAGGGCCGACAAAGAGTCAAACAAACTGGACTTTGGGGGTCAAAAATGTTTCGGCACGGAACGGATAATGATAATGTGAGTGCGCCTAAAGGCATTTTCATACCTGCCTTGTTAAGTGTTACCCTTTTGGTTCAGTTTGTTTGATTTGGTGTAAATGCAGAAATCAAACTCGGGTGCAGACAAAAACAGCTGGACTGAGACCTGTTTGAAGATGTGGTCTCAGTCTTGTTACTAACGAACTCTGGTTTGGTGCGTTTGTGGTATGAATGTGATCCGACCTCGATCTGCCTCAACTAGAGAAGAATTGTGCATTTTTGAACTAAACCAGCTCCTGTAGTCAGCTGTGCTGTGCATTATGGGCTGAGGAAAAATTTTTAAACAGCAGTTTGCTGTGACACAAACATGAACATGAGGGTTTGACTGGAGCAGCGATGAAATACACCGACCTTTTGAATTTTGAGTAGATGACCACACAGCCCAGCAGCTGGAAAACACACAAAAAAATCAAGAAGTGTTCAAATGTTTAGCAAACGGCTGACGGAGAGAGGATTTGACTGATTTTGAATGTCTGACAAATGAAAAGAATCACAGCTCTCATATGGCTTTTGGTGACTCATTTTGGTTCAATTTGCCTGTGTGAAACCAAACCGATCCAAGGGGCCAACGCACTGAGTCACCACCTCGTCAACTGATTTGAACCTGAGCAAACAGTCTGCGTTAAAGGCTCTAAAACTTGTATTACTCTGTATGAGTGGATTAAAAAAAACTTGAATTCTTCAATCTCATTTAAATTCTGGACAAAAAAAAAAAAATCCCCACATCCTTCTTGAATCCCACCTCCTGAGCTGCTTCTCTGGGACCTGATCCTCATGGGTTCTGTCTCCTTCTTTCTCTTACGACAGACATTGATCTACGCTCAAACAAGCTCCAAATATCCAACAATGTCTTCCCTGAACTGCTTTGGAACAAAAGGCCTTTCAGGGTAACAGAAATGATCCAGAAACACTTTATCAGGCAGGGTTTCGGATTTAAAATGCAACAAAACGGATCTAGTTTCATGCCTTTCTTCATTACTCATCCTGAACATTCTATGGCTGTCAACTCTGGGAAACTCCTTACATCTCTTAAATCGACCGTATATGGCACATCAGCAACACCTTTTACTGGAACTCTTCTATTAAGTGGGAAACATGACACTTGGTAATGATTTAACTCAGTTATTTTCATGCCTTCTTGAGTCTGTGAAACACATCCAACATTGATTAAGCTGCTTCTTTTCACATTAGATAGACTGACGTGGTAAAGTTTGTCCTTTATCTGACTAATCGGTCTTTGCTCCCGTTCAAATTTAATCCTGCCAAGTGGATTTATCTTTCGTCTTTTTCAGGTTTCTCCTCCCTAGTTCCTTCCCACTGCTTCTGTTAAACTCATCTACCTCCATCTTCCTCCTCCTCCTTGACCTCATCAGAGCCTTGCTGCTGATCAACATCAAATATTACTGAGGCTGGGTTTCCATGGCAATAACGTGCCACCCCCTTCATGACATTTGGGGGTTCGGCTCTGCAGGAGGTTTCCCCTCCCCTCCTCGTCTGTCTGCCTTCTTGGTGAGCAGCATCCTGACCACGTTTTCACCTTGTGTGAATCCACTGAGTTGTGTGCACAGCGCTCCCATGGGCTGCACAGGATGCTGCCATGTGTGGCAAACACACTCCCCATGCTGCAGAATACTGCCGGTCCACAGAGAAACGCTGAGGCCATCGATTGCTTTCTCTACAGGGGCACAATGTGCAACCCATGAGCCCATAAAATGTCAATGGATATGAATTGTGTAACTCTTGATCCCTTAATTCAATATTGTAAAGCCCCACAAAAGGTCGTACTGCAAGGGAAAAATAACTGCAGTATCTCCCACAGTCAAATTATCTTTTAGATATTTTGTCAGCATTTATGATTTTTCACAGTTATTTTATATTTTATTATGTTATTTTAAATGTGCTGCTGTATTGCATGAGCCAGATTTAAGAAAAAATACACTGCAGAGTAAACACAACAGATGAAACATGTTCTGTAAATTCTGAGACCACAAGCCAATACAAACAACACAGCCATATGCAATAAACACCAAAAAATGTATAAATTTTGCTCAATACAGACAAAAAACAACCAAATCCAAAAAACAGCAGCTAATTCAGAAAACAGAATTGAAAAAAAAAAAATGGAACAATAAAAACATAACTAAAGAAAGAAACTTATGGAGATACCAAAGTTTCAAAAGCACAATATGTCATTTCTGTCTCCACAGTAGGGGTGAGTTTTAGCAAGGACTTCATGATATGATGACATCACGATACGCTGCGATATGATGCATATAAATAATGTAAAAACAGAGCTGAAACACTACTTGCTGTGTACGATCTGGGTAGTCTTACTACATTACATTTTATTGATAATTCAGCAGACAAATTGAGTCAAAAGAGTTTAATTCAAAATTTCCTTTCCAGTTTATTTGAACGGTACCGGCAAGTTACCGAACACACTGATATAGCTGCCATAACATCAACATTTTTTAAAAAAAAGGAAATTTAAGTGCAGTCCTGCACTTAAACTGGACAAACTGAAACAGAAGAGACACTAAAACTGAAAACATGAAAATAAAATGCTAATGTGTTCTTTTGTGTCATTGAACTTCAGGGATGGGTATTGGCAAGGACTTCACGATACCATACGCATCACGATACATGGATCACGATAAGATGCAGTATATCACGAAAAAAATATTGCGATATATTGCTGCATCGGATTTTTTTTTAGCACTGCCTTACTCTAGAGGTCTCTCTATCAAAACATTAACAAAAGATGTAGTTTGATGACGTCATGAAGCAGCGTGGGATCATGGGATTTGATTACTTCATTGTTAAACAGCGTCTATTGCAGGTTGCCAACTTCCTTCCTCACTCTGATTGTTGTTACCCTGGAAGTTAGCAACAAGGTTACCATGCATCATTCGGAAGTGAGACGCAGGTAACCTTGAATAAAAGGACAGATTTCTTTTTGAATGTTGTTGGAAACATTTGGGATAATGTAGGAACACAACTCACTAACATAAATAAAAAGGACAGTGATTTTTAGACATTTTAATGAAAAAATGTTGCATAGTCTGAGTCTGAACGGATGAAAAATGTCTGCTCTTGGATCTCACACCAAATCTCTCACTAAGTGGATTGTGTTTTCCATTTGAAACACATCATTTATGCTTATATATGATGTCAAAAAACCAGCAAAAGCAGAAAACATCTCTGTGTATTAAATGTTCTTGTTTTTTGAGTGCACTGAACTCTCAGGGCCACCGTACAGAGCAGCATTTGAAGCAACTCTCTCCCCTCAGTGCCACAACTACTGTTTCTAACGCCAGATCCTGCTGCCTTCCACCTTCTGCCTGCAATATTCATCTGGGAGAGTGCTGTCATGATGAAACACACATTTTAATGCTTACAAGAACACTGCCCCGGGCTCTTTTCACAGCATCAGTCACCTACCATCAAATCAAAGCTGCGTCTGAGGGGTGAAAGTCTGAGCAGGGCCCATAAATACAACACACCACATCGAGAAAAGACAAAAACCAGGATTGGAGCACAGCAAACCTTTAGAGATCGCTGCTGTGAGCAAACATGCACGTATCAGCTCGGTGTGCTGATGATCACGTTTGGACACTCGGCGCTCTGGTCCTTTGTTTGGTCTGTCGCAGATGTTTCTGCCTCTGTGCGCATGTGTGTGAGGGAGGGAGTGTGCGGGATGATTTTCACCGTGGTCTACTGATCTCCTCGCTACATTAGGCCAGGTCATTCCAGTGATTGCTGCCAAAGCTGCCAGAAGAACAAATGAATGTCTGAGGGGGAGACGGGGAGCCTCCACATGTGTACAGTAGCTTTTATCTGCGAGCCAAAAACAACACAAAGCCGGAACATGAGTCCAGCTTTTGAAGGTTTTTTTTCAGTTTGTAAATATATATATTTTTATGAAGCTGTAATTATGTCTAAATCCCAATTATGTTGATGCACTGAGCAACAATTAATGTGAAAACAACACGTAACATACTGTGCATATTTTATAATATATTGTCTTTTTTTACTTTCATTGTCTAGTTTCTGTTTATGCCTCCTGACTTGTAGTACTTGCTTTAGCTTTCTTTATGTTTTTATACTTAACATGTTATAATTCTGCACCAAAACACCAAAGTCAAATCCCTTCAACGCAAAATTCTGCTTGGCAATAAACCTACTTCTGATTCCAACTTTTTCTGGAGTAAAACAAAACGTAATTTGAACCTAACCAAGAGCTGTGAGTGTCTAAGAATTACCGTAAAAAGTTTAAAGCGATATTTCACCGCAAAACTATTTTTTGTCTATCAGTTACTCACCCTTAGATGTCTTGAATTGAAGAATGTATTTTTTTCTTCCAGCGTTTCTCCACAGTAAACAGATTTTTTTTTCCAAAAATGGGAGCCACTCACTTTAGCTGCTTTTGCCGGCAGTCTATTGAGATGCAGTTTCAAAACGTCAAAACCATCTAAAAACATACATTCAAAACTCTAAACAGCTTTGTGTGGTATAATCCAAGTCTTGTTTATCGTGTTGTAGGCTCAATACTTCAAACACTCACAATTTTGACTGGAAAGCCACTAAATCCGGCATGTCTGGTATCTAATGCATGTGCTCGACTGGGCACCTGACAGGGAGCCTTGTGTCGGTTATGATTTAGGAGCTTTTTAGCTGAAATAAAAGTGTTTTGGAAGTATTGAGCCTACCACACTGTAAAGAAGACTTGGATTATACCACACAAAGTTGTTGAGATTTTTTGATGGACGTTTTTAGATGGTTTTGATGTTTTGAAACTATCTCTGTTGACTGCCAGCAAAAGCAGCTAAAGTGAGTGGCTCCCATTTTTGGAAAGAAAAACTGTTTGACATGGAGGAATGGAAGGAAAAAATACATTCTTCAATACAAGACATCTAGGGGTGAGTAACCGATACACAAAATAGTCTGGCGGTGAAATATGAGGGAATATTGTGTTGCAAATTCGGATAGCCTATTTTGGGTGGAAACAAAAGGTATGATTACTAATACATTTAAAACTTGTTTGTGCAAATAAGACAATACTACAAAAAAAAATCATTGCAACTAACTAAAAACCTTTTGAGTTGAACTCATCTTGTTGCCACAAACGTTAAAACATTTGGCAAACCAAACCAGACGTTAAACACAAAATTTGTAGATGGTCCCTGCGCTCAGCTCTCGCTGCTTTCTGCACATAGTGATCAGTGTAATTCATACAGCACAGAGGACCGCTTGTGTTGATAAAAATTAGGCTGTGGCTCATTGAATGTGTTACCACTTTGGGAAAGAGGTGTCATTTGCTTTCTAACAACGTTTCGCTTGTGAGTTATTGATCCTGGAAGTTCGAATCTGTGAATATCTGCAGTGTGATCTTGTTGGGTCAGATCTGTGTGATCGCTTTCCATCATGCGGTGAAACCCCAGTTGATAAATTAATCTGTTATCACGTCAAAACAAGGCTTGTCATCCCGTGATAACGAAGTGATTTTTTTTCGTGATCTCGGGATAACAGAATGAAAAAGGACAGTAGCGACCACAGCTGCTCTCGTGCATTTTCTGATTTTTTTTTTTATTGGTTTTTGAAATACAAAGAATGGGAGAAAAATTAAATGACAAGAGGTAGATTTCTCTATTTTTAGGCAGTTTAACAGATGAAGGGAATGAAAAGGACTGTGGGTTGAAGGGCAGTGAGTGCTGTGGGTGTGGGGTGGGGGTGGGGGGGCAGCATAAATGAATACACAGAGGGCCTCATTCTGTCTGGTCCATTGTCTTAATTGTCATACTATTCTGTTACGCAGAGGCTTTTCCTGTGATCACCGAAGCTGTGCGAGTACAAACACTCAGAATTCATGCATGTTGCAGCACCCCTCGCAGGTCTAAAACAGTAAATGCAGCATGTTTGTATCAGCAGAAGTGAGTCTCACAGCTTGAGTCTGGAATAAGTTAAGCCAAAGTTTTGCACACATCACACCACTCAACTGCCAAGAACAGAAAAAGCATCAATATTTGATTGTTCATCAGGGTTTTAAAAGGTGTGGTTGTCCATCAATGTCTAAAAGTCTTCCCAGAAACAAATTTCACTGGCTGTTTGAAATTCCCAGAGGTTAATGGTCATTAATTACAGCAATTCAAGCATCTCTAATCCAGATGTAGGTGATTAATAGTAGTCTGACAGGTGGAGGACGAGGCCTTCAGCAGGTCTGACACTATAAATCTATGCTTCTCAAGGAAAAGACGGACAGACACTGCATTTAGATGCATCTCTGTCCCGAGTTATATCTATCAATTATACATGAAGTGTGTGTTTTACTTTACGAAGCTCCTCTGCAAACTTTTTATCCCGTAGCTACGAGTTGAAATTCTTGATTTATTGGTGCTTTTTCAGGATCAGTGAGACAGACTTCTGCACAGGGGCAGATTTATTGTAGCTCGTGGCTCTGTTCGGTGTATCCTCACGCTGAGCTCCATGTGGGAGGCTGCTCATGCAAGAGATGAATCCTCCACTCTCCACTTTATTCAGTGTCATGTAAGTTCTTGGAAACCAAATGCATCTCAATGAAGAAGTGTTATTCCTCACTGAGGATCCGCGCTTTGATTTCTCCCAAATCAAACTCAAGTCTGGCTTCGCAGCAGTTCTGAGGAACGACAACACATGCATTTTTCATACACAGACTGATCATGGAAAGCAGTTCGGAGTAAGAAAGCTGTGACATATTTTGTGCTGAATACACCATGCATATTTCATACTGAAAAATGTTTTCTCCCCACCAGCTTTGTCGATGTTCGGACTCAGAGGATACAGGGGGGGATTGAGCGCTAGACCCCATCTTGAAATGTGAGAAAAGAGAGGTTTTCCTCCGAGGCCCTATTTGTTGTTGTGTAGAAATCAGCATGAAAAATATCCCATTATTGCTTAGAGTTGTAAGACAATATCGATATTGTGATATTATGTTTTGTGATTTTGTATCAATTCTAAAAAACACTGCATTCATTTTCTAACTAATAGTTTACTCGCAGAGAATCGTGGCAGTGGTTTAATTTGTGTTTTTCTAAATCCATGACCACTATTGCACAAAAAGAATTGTTCAGATATTCTGATTGCATATAAAAAGCAAACTTTTTTTCTCAGATTTTATTGATATTGTCGTGTGTTAATTATCCTACAACAGTTTTCCTAAAATTATATAGAAATAAAATTGCAATATCTCGCCTTGCTACAGTATTGCAGTATATCTCAATATACCAGATTCTTGCCAATACACAGCCCTTTTATTAATAGCAACTTATTATTAGTTACATACACATTTCCAAAAAAAACTTTAACATGAGAAAAATCAAATCAAATCAAATGAATCTGACTTTAAAAAAAAAAGATTTCAGGGTGGCCAGCAAACTGCATAACAGATCCAAAGGGTGTAATGTTTTCAGTTTATG
>JAQFJA010000011.1:23138780-23151116 GCA_029874485.1 Naso brachycentron | reverse complement strand
TTTCAAAATAAAACATCAAGCTGCTGCTGTAACATACAGTGAGACAGTTTTACGAACACGACTTTGCACTAAAGGTTTTGTTTTTTTTATCTGGCGTGGTGTTTAGTATGTGTAGCACACTGTTTGAACAGATCTCAGACACTTATTTACTTGTACTCATATCATATCATAGCATGTTTAAAATTAAACAAAACACATGAAAACTTTCACTGAATTCTCACCTCTAAAATTCAAATTTTTAAGACCAAAAATAAGTGGTTGTTTTAATTGTTTTGGGGCAGTTTTGAAGGATTTTTACCCACTTAAACCTTTAACTGTGCACATTATCAATCACTAAATGTCTTTAACCAGGTGTTAATTTTTCCCATTAAATCACTTTGACCTTTAAAGTCCAAATTTTTTTTTCTTTTAATTTTGAAGTAAAAGTTTCCGATGTCAGTAAGTATTACATATTACTGCATAATCCTTTATCTTTGGATATTTTTTTCGTCTCATTACACAATCCATTTGTTTTTATGAAAGTGAACTTGATGGATACTAAAGTGAACAAGGACAAGGATTTAAACACAATCCAAAATTGCTCAAGAACATCTACGCATCATTAAAAAGACAATTCTACTGATTTATTTATGTATTTGTATGACATTTGCTGTGAACTATTGGAAATAATGGGAAAATGAGCATGAAAGAACAAAATGTGGAGCCAAAGGTTTCAGGTTGTTATCAGGCATAAATAGAACAGACTGTGCTGAGGTTTCTTGCTCCACATAAGCCAACGCACTATGACTTGCCAATCAAGGATTTATAATAACACATTCTTGGCATGTCAAGGTATCAAATGGATTCAAAGGAGTATTTCTGATGTCAGCCACATCAATCCATGTCGACAGCCGACCTGAAAACACACGAGCATCTCTGTCTCATTCCTATTCCCCTGCAGTTTGTCTCTCCTGGGCCAAAAGATTTGACTCAAGCGTCTAGAATCAGCCCATGAAAACATAATGAGCAAACATGGCAGTAATAGACGAAGGATTGGGGGGATTTCATGCTGCACACAGTCCCACCACACACTTCAAAGTAAAGCACCCTATCCCAGGAGAAGACTCTCGCTCCTCTCACCCTGAAATGCTGCAGCAGCAGCATCCTCCCCCTCCTGCCCTCTGCTGCTGCTGCTGCTGCTTCTTTCTCCGTCTAATTAAAGATCTCTGGCCTGTTCCCTGACAATCATCATAATGTCCTGCAGCTTAGCTTTTCACTTTATTTGTAGCCTAAATCAAGACATGTCCCCTCATATTTGAATTCTAAATTATCTAATTTCACATTCGATTGACCTCCGCAGTTACACAAGGACATTGTTTAGCTGAGTAGACGCACAGTAGCCTAGTTTTTTTTTTTTTTTTTTTTAAACAAATGAAAGAACGGTCCGTGAGGTTAACGACAAGCATAACTTTTTTCTTTTTCATTAAATGACATCAAGAGAAGAGAGACGATAGCTCTAACGGTCAATGAAACCCTGGGGGGATGTTGCAGCTCCAGTGAACAGGACTAAGGGCCCCATCGTTGCCAGAAACCATTACCCGCTGCAGCCGCTCCGCTGCCACGGCCTCCACCATGGAAATGAAATCAGTAAAATGGATGGTAATTCGATTGCCTCCTTTGTCCTCACCGAGCACCGCTCAGACCTTTCAGTCCTGCTTCTTCACATTTGACAGTGATTATTAATTAGCAGCCATTACAGTGCATGCAGTAGCAACATATGCTAGCACAGGTCACGTTGCAGTCAACAATGCACAGACGTGGCAGGTCTGCGCATTTCATCAGTAGAGGAAGACGTATTCAGGTCCTTTAAAAAAGTAAAAGAAGCAACACAACACTGTCCCAGACTGGGGCATGTGTGGCAGACAAAGAGTCTGTCATGCACCAAAAAACAAAGACTAGCAGACAGGCAGAATGTTACATGTAGTTAGCATCTTTTATTTATGTTGTCGGTTAGCTTGTTAGCTTGTAACTGTACAAATATTCAGTACGTTTATATGCACAGTTAAGTCGAGCTACAGTTAAAGCTCATTTAGGTCATTTAATTGGACTAATGTCCCTGTTCCAGTATGGAACCGTATGGAACCGCAGTATGCCCCGTTCGGCTGGGTGCTGTTGAACCTTCTTCCAGTTGACTTGACAGCTACAAACAAGTTAGATCTAACATTTTATTTTACATAACTGCAAGAAAACCACATTTTTGAGTGGAAATGATCTTAGACATTATTTTTAGTTGCCACTGCTGATTACTGAACTTACTGATTTTGCCGATTATCAACACAAATTACAAAAACATTTCAGCCACCTAAATCTTTTACTGATAGTATAATTTGGAATAATGTGCTTGATACAAAGTTAGAGTGAAAAAAACATATTGACAGATTTACGCACGCTTTGAACTGCCCCTTAGACAACTTGTTGTATACTGCTATTGGATCAAATGTTAACAACATGACACTTTCTTACTTCTGGTGTAGACAGGAAGTTAAAAAACAACAACTTCTGTTTGCTGAAACGCATAAGATTAAAGCTGGGGTCGGCAACATCTGGAAATCAAGCTAGCACTAGCATGAGACTCCTAAGGAAGCAACTCTTTCCCTTCCCCTCCTTGTTTTCACTCTGTCTCATGTTTTTTTCGTTTGTTGTCGCTCTTTCTTTTAAGTCCAGTTTGCACCAAAGATTCACGACGAGACAAAACAGCCGCATCACTTGTTTCAACAGCCAATCAACTCGTAGCAGTAACGACTATTGCTAAGACGCACAGCCTAAAGCAGCCAATAGTAACACTCGTTTTCTGAAATGACTTGTGATCGGCCAAAAAGTTCCGACACAGTCTGAATACAGAGGTCAGGAGAGGAGCAGAAGTCTAGTGTTCTGTAAAATCACCTGAATTACAATATGCTAAAAAGTTATTATGGGATTTTAGCACGATGACACCAAGAATTAACTGCCTACCTCAGCTTTAATCACACGAATGCCTCCCTGTACATCAGGAAATCTGTCAGTAATGTGCATGTCATTACACGTCTGAATAAAACTGCAGCAGAATGTTGAAAATTCAGTGCAGGGAGCTGAAATTACCTTCTACACCACAGGTGAGTCATACTGCCTGATGAAGCACATTACCTCACTGTGTGAATTCACAGGCACTGAAACAGAAGCACAAAGTGAAGGCAAGTGGAAGAAAGGGGAATTTCCCAATCCCAAAACACCTTCAAAGGATTTCCATATGCAGCGTCTGAGCAGGTCATGAATTATCCATGACTGCAAAATAGATCTGCACTACATGGATTATTAGTATGTAAAATAATGCGAATGATCCCCAGAAATATGTATGCATGCGTAGTTGGTCTGGATTCAGTCTGTTTTCTACGAGACAAATTAACTCAGGGTTCATGTTCCCTGTGACAGTCAAATGTCACCAGCAGTTTGGTTAAATGAAAGCAGTTTGCGTCCTTTTTATAGAAGCATAATTGCGCACAAAATGTAATTCTTTGTGCTACATTTTCATCGTTTGACATGCGTCAGTGTATCCTCTATCCCCCCATTCATGAACACACACACAGACACCACACCAGCACAATGATGTGTGGCCATTAATCCTCTAGAAACCAAACAAACAGAAAAAAGCTCTCTCTCAAGTCTGACAGGGGAGGCTTTGGTTGCTGGGGAAACGCCTATGAGAGACAGTGATGCCGACACCTCGGGGACCGGATGGACTGATGGGGAAGCGAGGGGATGTGTCAGTGTTTGTGTGTCTGTCCATCTGTGAGTGTGTGCGTGGTGGGAAGAATGAAAGGTGTCTGTTAATGACAGAGTGAAAAAGGGGAAAGTGTGAATAAGTTGAGGAGGAAGTCTTCAGTTAGTGGATGGATGGAGGAGTGACAGCTACAGGGAGATCTTCATACAGCTGGGGGCTGCTGTTGGAGGGTCCTGGGTGGGTGGAGGCCTCACAGATGTTTGAAGGAACCACTGTATCACTCTTTCTACTTTTTCGGTTTAAGCCCAAATGAGACATGTTTTAAGATGTAATCTTTTTTCATCGGAAGAACACAGAGCTATCACATAATGTATTCAACTTTCAATACATTTCAGAAAAACCTGAAATGTACAGTTCAAAGGATTGATCCTGCATTATCTGTGTGACACTATGGCAAAGTCAGTTTGACAGTCACACCTTCGCTTTGGTCTAAGCAAAAAAAAAAAAAATCTCAAAAACTGTTGGATGGATTACCATGAAAACTGGTGATCCTTTAACTTTTCCTCTAGCGCCATCATCAGGTCAAACTTTTAATTTTTCAATGCCAATTACTTGCAAAACCAATCACATTTCCATCAGCCTCAGCTGTAATTTGAATTTAGTGCTACTTACACACACACTTATGCTTGACAAAGATGGAGTACATTTGAAATTTGTCACTGGCTAAACATTAGCATTGTAGCATGCTATTGTTGGCATTTATCTCAAAGCATCATCGCTCATATGCAGACTAGCGCCTCAAACAACTGCTAGCATAACTTCAGACTCTTGTCGTGGAACAATAAAGTTTAGTTATCAGGTAAATATTGCACAATCTTTAAAGTGTTTTTTAAAGCACTGTTATCAATTTATTTGTCTTTATTTTGCTTGTTCTTTTTTTTGTTTGTTTTATTTTGCAAAAGAGGAAAAACTAGAAAAAGTTTGACAATAGAACACAGAAATGACATGGAAATAAACTAGAATAATAAAGGGAAAATGGCACCTTGTACTCTGTAACCCAGATTCTCTGTGAGTCGCTGGTTCTGTGACAGTGTAACAAGCCTCTGCTGCCATCCTGTGGTCAGTAAGAGGAACGCATTAGATTCATTTTTGCTCTACTATATATTCCATTGTATGAAACAAAACTATAGCTCTATATAGTGAATATATGATGTACAAACAGATTATGATTTGACAGGAAGGCATATGAGTAAAATAAAAAATGTACAAATTGAACTTTTTATCCTTATTTAAAGACACAATTACATTGAGCTATTTAATTGGCTTTATAATCACTGTTACTGTAACATTTAAGTTTTTTTCTTTTCTTTACATTATTTTTGAATTAAAATTTGATTAATCAACAAATAACTAAAACAAGTTAAGAAAGAAATGGTAATGATGGAGCAACATGATTTATGTCTTAAGCTTAAGTCAGTATAAAATGGTCCTAAACGAAAAGAAAAAAAAGAAAAGAAAAAAAGAAAAACTTTTATTGATTCCCAGAGGGAAAATTCAGGTGTTACAGCAACACAATGACAGAAAGAAGTACAGCTAAATAGAAAAAAAGTACAAATAAGTACATAAAATAAAATAACAATTGAAATAAAAACAGAAACCATACAGATCAAACTTAAAATTACAAAGCACGCAGTAACAAGTGAAGAGACATAATGGTGTGTGATCAGCAGCTAAGTCAGCAAAGTTTGTACTTATACTGCAGTAAAGTTCAGATGAGTATAAGTACACAGGGTTGGGAAGATTGCATTGGAAATGTAATAGGTTACAGATTACTCGTTACCCTATTTGTTACATTTGATTACTTTTTGATTACTTTTCTAAATTTGTGAAGAATGTTTTCAACTGTTTAACATTTAAAAATGTTTAAACCAGGCAGTGTGGATGGCAGACGTCAGGCGCTGCAAATTCAAATGAGGACAAATCAAAAGCGTCGGAATAGCATCAAACTTTACCAAAGGCCTCGACTGGATATGGCAAAAAAAGAGACTGTGCACATCAAAGCATGCAAAGCAACAAAATAAATATTTAGCATATGGCCTAAGCTTTTTACAGAAAATATTTAAATTTAACCCCCTTTTTAATTTAATCATTTAATCATTAACATTTTCAGAAGTAACTGTAATTTAATTACACATTCTTTCTCAGTAATTGTAACTGATTTACATTTATTTTGTAATTAAATTACATAATGTCGTTACATGTTCCCAATACTGTAAGTACATGACTAATACACAGCTAAAATATTGAGTATATTTCTAATAAAATACTGAACTGCCGTATTGTCTCAAGTGCAGCGACATCGTGGTGTGATTGGTAGCAGCAAAGTGTATTTTACTGTAATATTAAAGTGATGCAATTTATTGTAACAGTGTAATACATCAGTCAATCAATCAATCAGTCAATCTTCATATAGCACCTTTCAAACATGTCAATTGCTAATTGCAATTCAAAGTGCTGTGCAGGACTTAAAGACCAATGCACACCTAAACCGCAATAAAAAAAATGGGTAGTTAAAATGAATAATAATGATAATAATAATAATAATAATAATAATCATAATAACAAGGCGAAGAAGAAGAAATCGGAAAAAGGGATAAAACAAGCAATAAAAATGACCATAAAATACCATACTTAGAATTAAAAACATAGGGAAAAATATACAAATATGTATAAAATATAACACGTTTACATAATAAGATAAAAGGTTCATAAAATAAAAGATAAAATGTGTATAAAATAACTTTATGACAAAATAATAATATAAATACATTCAATAAAACTTAAACATTGTGGTCAAATAAACTGAAATGTGCATTAACACTAAAACCATGAAATCATAAGATAAATTAAAAATCTGCATTAACACCAAAAAGATAAAATTATAAGATCACAAGACACTTCATGACAGCCAGGCTAAATAAATAGGTTTTAGTTTACTACAGTATTTTTCTGGTGTAGTAGTGATACTTTTACTTTAGTAAAACCTTTACCTGTTTTGTGCTTCTCCCAGAAGTGAGCTTTAATCAAAGATGCTCTGAAGATCTGGTCTGACGCCGCCCGCGCATGCGCAGCTGCTCCCTCTCCTCTCCTCCTGCCTCTCCTGTGACTGACCGACAGTGACCTCAGCTTCTGCAGCAGCACACAACTTGGACAGGCTGGGCTCACGCGCGCACACACACGCGCGCACGCACACCAAAAGACGCCACACGAAGAGGAGAGATGGCCGGTATTTTTGGGAAGATCTTCGTGGGCATTTACGTGGAGATCAAACGGAGCGACGGTGCGTAGCTAGCTCCACACACACACACACACACACACACACATAAGCACACAATCATACACACACGTACACACAGCTCCGGTCCGGATGGAGGAGCTAACGTAACCGCGCGCCGCAGCGGGGTGGTTGTGCTAGCTAGCAGGCTGCTACATCACCGTTTTCAGCGGGATGTCGCGTTAAAAACCCGGAATGTGAAGTGATGAGCCGTTAAAACAACGTGAATGATGTTTTCTGTCACGCTGCTGTCGACTGTCAGTCAGGTTGACACACGCCGGGCCGGTCAGCGCTGAGGCGGGCGGGTCCGTCCACCTGTAACGGCTGCCCGGCCAAAAATGACACCTGCTCGGTCCGCTCGGTCCGCGCCTCTGCATCATGGCTGAAACCCCTCCAGTGCTTCTAACCGCACCTGCACTGCATCACCCGGCTGTGGCCTGTGAATCCTGGGCTGATGGATGGCTGCACGCACGGGGCCTCTACCCTCTGACTCCATTTCATCTCTCTGGCGCAAAAATAGCCTGTGTGTGTTTTAATATGAAAATGTGGTGAGACGGACTGGCTTCCAGAATCCATGAACAGCCAATAAACGCAGCTGCTGAAGTTGTGTGTGACCATAAAGACAGAGGAAAGTCTTATCATCAGCCATCATGAGCCACACCCATTAGCATCTCCTTACTGTCCTGAGTTATTTTAGGGTTCTGTAGTCCAGAGACTGCAGGAATCCAACATATAAGGAAGTGACGTTATGTTTTTTCTACATGAAATGATCTCAAAATGACATTCTCAGTTAGATGCGTTTGCTTCATGGCTCATTAGATGTTTTAATGTCTGCATCTGTGAATTAAAGCGATATTTCACCGCAAAACTATTTTTTGTGTATTAATTACTCACTCTTAGATGTCTTGCATTGAAGACATTTTTTTTTCCTTGCAGCGTTCCTCCATGGTAAGCTGACTTTTTTTCCAAAAATGAGCGCCACTCACTTTAGCTGCTTTTGCTGGCAGTCAATGGAGATGCAGTTTCAAAACATCAAAACCATCTAAAAACGTCCGTTCAAAGTCTCAGCAGCTTTGTGTGCTGTAATCCAAGTCTTCTTTCTCATGTCGAAGGCTCAATATTTCAAAACACTTTTATTTTGGCTTAAAAAAAAAAGCTACACACAAAAGATTTTGTGACGAAATTTATAGTTCTGTAAGTCCTCTGCAGGACAGAGCTGCAGGGTTACATCTTTACTTCCTCTCTGTGCAGGACGGATCCACCAGGCGATGGTCACGTCGCTGCACGAGGACAATGAGAGTGTGACAGTGGAGTGGATTGAAAATGGAGACACCAAAGGGAAAGAGGTACAGCTGCTAATAACTTCCTGTTCGATTCACCTGAATGCACTCATTGTTCTCTTGTCATCAAGACTGAACAAATCTCATGAACTTCTTCTTTTTTAATTTCTTCCTCTGTGACTCCGTGCAGTGCAGTGATGTTCATATGTAAAGACAAACTCAAGCTCCCAGAGAAAAACCGTTTACGTTATCAGAACTTTGTTTCATTTATTTTCATCAAACTCACCAACGCTCACTCCTCTGCACATCCACTGTGTTCAGTCCTGTCTGCTGTTACTACTAGAGCTGCAACGATTATTCACATAATCCATTAATTGATCAATAGAACATTAACTGCCAACTATTTTGATAATTGATTAATCGTTGAAGTCATTTTGTAAATTAAAAAGTAAACAGTCAGTTAAAGTTCAACTT
This sequence comes from Naso brachycentron, assembly GCA_029874485.1. Classification (NCBI taxonomy): domain Eukaryota; kingdom Metazoa; phylum Chordata; class Actinopteri; order Acanthuriformes; family Acanthuridae; genus Naso; species Naso brachycentron. The sequence continues at coordinate 23,142,292 of JAQFJA010000011.1, read as the reverse complement.
AACATAAAAGCACCTGAGCGTGAGCCTCCGACGCTACGGCGCACTTACTGTAAACACAATTGAGCATCTTAGAAACACAGTCAAATCAAACGATAATGACTTTATCAAAAAACATTATTTACTCCATGCTCAGACTGAGGGGATAGCTGGTTGAGAGGAGGATGCATTGGCGTTAACCAGGGTTGGTTGTAATGTTGTTGCATTACATCATTGTGGTCGTTGTCGTGTTGTACTTACACAACGAACGTCGTCGTTGTTTTTTAGTTTGAAACGGTCCCACACTAAACTTTGCCTTGACCTCTTCATGTTTATGTTTGACATGCGGAAGCCATGACAGCAGCTCGTTGGCTCTGTCTCCTAAAAGTAGGCTAGTGTCGCCCCCCTCTGGTAAGATCTCTTATTGCTGCCACATAGAGAGATTCATTGCATTGCTTCTAAACTCACACTATGCAACACAACCTGTGGGCTGTTTAGGTTACATTATGTTTGATCAATAGAAATTTCACGAGATCAACAAAATCCTTAATGGTCAATTATTGATCATCGATTAATCATGCCCATTCCTAATTGCCACAGTGTCTGATACTGAGGTAATGGTGTGTAAAAATAATCTGTGTGTGTGAAAAGCTCAGAGTCCATATCCATAAAGATTCCTTGTACAAAGACTTACTCCTAGTGACAAAATTCTAAGAAAATTCTTAGAATCATGACGTTTTCTAAGGATTTTCCCTTAAATTTAAGAGGAAATCCTAGTAAAGATAAAAGTTATTCATGAAGCATCTTAGCCCTTAAGCGCACCCTTAAGGTAAGACAGCCTCCAGAGTGGGGAGGAGAATTTTTAAGCGCCCTAAGAGTTTCTTTAGCAGAGGAGAAAATGGCAAAAGGAGGAAGAAATCGGAGAAGTGTACTGTAAACTCTGGATGACAGTTAATTAAACAGTAAAGATTAGATTGTGAAGGGATCATGTTTATGGTAAATTTAATTAGAGATGCGATCACACCTCCCACACAACGGCACAAGGAAATATCGCCGGAAATGAAAGTGATCGCGACATGAAGGAATTTGGCAACAGTGCAGCAGTGATGACTTGGGTCTGTCGCTGTCTTCCATCAGCGGGGTGATCACACAGACGCTGGCAGGTGAGCGATCACAGAAAGTGATTAAAGCTGGTCCATTCTCCGTCTCATTTATATCAGTTAGATTACATACAAATATTACCAGCAAGGTGAGTAAACGTAAGCAAACAAATATACCACTATCGGCGTTTACAACGTGAATAGTCCACTGCACACGTTGTCCCATGTTTTCAAACTTTTTGTCGGCTACTCTGAAATTATGACTTAAATTTTTTATCAACAGAGATTTTCATTTCATAAAATAGTATCTCTGTCCTAACACAGACTAGAATCTATGATTTCTCTTTCTATTCCGTGTCAGTTATTAATAAATTTTCATTTTTATTTGCTTTTTTCGAGTTTTTTGGATCAACCAATCACACCTTTTAAAATTATGCGTCTTACCTAACAACGGGGTCAGCCACGCCTCCTCACTAAGTTAAGAGTCTCTGAGCTTTTCTCACTCAGAGTTCTCTCAGAATGTTCTTAAATCGTGCTTAAGCTAGAAGTCCTTACTAAAAATTTTAGGCTAGGTTAGGAGCTCTCTGAGAGGATACAGGTCCAGATTTCTGATGGCTCTGAACGCAACATTTCCAACATTTTTCAACACGATAAAGATTTAACAAAATTTTTATTGACCAATTTGAGGATTGATCATCTGCTCTGGGTTCAGCATTCCCCCTCAAAGTACAAAGACACATCAGTCCTCGCACACCACATAGCATTGTTAAACATTAAATGAGTTTGGCTTTATATACACAGGTCTTGATCAAGAGATCCTGATCATGAAGAGATTATTTGAATAAATAAATGATAATAATATTCGTGTCTTTGTTGTTTCTGCCTCAGATTGATCTGGAGAGCGTTTTTGCTCTGAATCCAGATGTTGCTCCTGATGAGGAAATACCACAGAGTCCTGAAGCTGCTCTTCCTCCCTCCAGTGTTGCCAAAACCAGCAAACTGCCCAAGGTCTGCTCCTCATCATTGTAATGATCAATAATCAATCCCTCTCATAAATAACATGTTCATAGTTTGTTCATGATTACAAATTGGAAGAGTACAAAGAAAATGTTTTCATTTTACTTTAGGTCATTATTGAACCCACAATTAGTAAAATTTTCCAAAAAAAAAAAAAGTATTTTTGTTGAGTTTTGTTCTTACATTATCTCAGATGTTCACAACAATATTCAACCTGCAGAAATCTGTCATTTTGTTCAAGTTAACTGTGTGTTTCACTTTGTCTCCTGTCACTAACCTTCAAGAGAACATCACGCGATCAGAAATCAGCCGAAATCCAAATCTTAACATTCTGTGCTATATCAGTTGATTTATGTGAAATTTGATCCCTGAGACATTTTTGATTAGCAGTGTTTGACGAGTTAAACTCTCACACTAATGCTTTGATTCAACTTTAACAGCACTTTACTGTGTCTGTAAAATCAAAGCTGCAATGATTTACATTTGTCTGTCTGTCTTTTTTTTTTTTTTTTTTTTTTTTCTTTTCCAGACCAGACGGATTACAGCAATACCAAAAGCTGAGAACGCTCCACGGGAGAACAGAGGTATCTTTGATTCAAATCTGAGGTTTCAAACGAAGGGGCAGTTTACACGGTGCAAGTTTTCGCATCAGTTGTAACACTTTTGTAACCACGCAGCTACTTCAGGTTTGGTTTCATTTGCCTAAATTTGAAAATGTTCATATTTACAGGGCTTCAGACTGCGACCAAATGGCTGCGTTTTGCGTCCATTTTTTGAGACAACACAAGTAAATTTCACAACTACTTGTGCGTGCGTGAAGCTGCAAATTTGACTTTTAGTTGGTTTTGCTGTTGTTGTTGTTTTTGTTTCATATTGACAGACGAGGAGGGAAGGAGTCCGTCAGTGTGGGCCTATGGCTGGGATCACACTGAGACGTGTCTTTCTAGGTGCAGCTGCTCCTAAAGCCATCTAAGCACATGTGAAGCGTCACAATCCCATTTAGGGCCATAACTCCAGAACCGTTGGTTACGAAGAGGGCAAGTTTTTGGGAGGTGTTGTTCAGACCTGTCCCCCTTGGTCCGTCACCCGCTGCAGCACTGCACCGTGGCTGAGGGAGTGGGAGGCTGTGAAGTGACACAGGCTAGCGCTGCGACTCCACGTTTTGAGCGTCTAAAAAGTCATTTTTGTAACTTCATTTGCACAAAAGATGACAGCTGATCACATCCGATCATGATGCTTTCATCTTGTTTGATAAGACTAACGTCACGTCCTGAAAGGACAGGAAAGAAGGCGCCACATGTCTGCTGTGTTTAGTTTATGTGCGTTTATTTACAGGGGGCATGGAACGGAACGGAGTTGCAGATAGTGTGATTTGGTTGAGAGAAAAATGCATTGTTTGTCTGAGCCTAGAACTGCAAC
>JAQFJA010000011.1:23072761-23084730 GCA_029874485.1 Naso brachycentron | reverse complement strand
AAATCAGTGCCAAGAACAAGTTGTGCTGGTCTGAGGAAGTATCCAAACTGGTCGAGTTGGAGAAATTAAGTTATCTGGAGGACATAAAAAGTTGGCAGCAGTGTGCAGTAAATGAATATGTGATTATTCAGCTGAAATCGTTCCAAATAAAAAAATGGCGCCATCAGCATTATGGAGCGAAAGTTATTTCATTCGTCAAATTTATGTTTCCAGACGCCATAAAATAAAAACCATTAACAACGTTTTATGACATAAAGTTCAGTCGCTGTGCTTCAGATAACGCCCGCTGCATGAAATCACCTGATGTAATGTATGCTTAAGATCTAACATGGAGCAAATGGTTTTAGATGATTTAAGGATCTATTTCCTGAGTTTTCTGAATATCTCCATGCATTCTTAATGCCCATTCATCATTTTTAATGTCTGTGTGATGAGTCATTCTCCTCTCTAATGAGTCAGAGCTCTTTCTGTGCAGCGTCTCTCACCGGGTCCGTGTGTACGGGTAGGCGTTCCAGGACTCCTCCTCCACTCGCAGGGCAGCTTGAGGCAGAATGGCACAGAACCAGGACGGAATGTGTTTGCCGATGTGATAGACTTTGTGCGTGTATTGGCCGGAGCCGCCGGGGCCGTCCTCGTAAGGCTTGTTCTCCAGGATCTCCACGCCGCTGCCCTCGCCGCAGCTCTCCTCTCTGCTCTTTTTCTGCGGGAAGATGACAGAACACAGGCAGGTGATTAAGTGTGATAGCAGTACATTATTGCTATATTAGTTCACAAAGAAAGATTAGGTTCGAGCTGAGGAGGGGAGATACAATAAAATCAAAGTGAAATCCATTTCCTGCATTTAGATACATAAACTGTACATTTTATTAGTTATTGTATTTCACACAAATTCAACTGTGACAAAAAGAGAAAAGCAGAAACGAAAGAAAGAAAAAATAAACCCCCGAAGAGCCTTTTTTTTCTAGTATGATTAAAACACTTAAACTTTTTGTTTATGAAGCAATGACTTCTTTTTTTAAAATAATGTATTTGTGCTCCTCCACAAAGAGCATTCAGCTTTTTTGCCTTTTCTGCTCTGTGCTCAAGTCTTGTGGGTATTACTAACATTCAACAGGAGCTGGGTTCAACAGATCTTAAGGTTTTGGATTTCTGCACATTTTGAAGGGCTGTGCATTCTTTTACATGCATGTTGTTGGAGGTGAATACAAAGACGTCATCAGCATTGAGACTGCACTATCATCCAGATCTTCATTCTAATATATTTCCATTTATGACAGGGCGAGTGCATACCCATGAGGGAAGTGGTTAAGTGCAGATATCTGCCTGAATTATCTTATAATTAAAAATGAAGATGGAAACTTCAAATGCATTTTTTAAACTCTTGGGCCATGAAAGTCTGAGAGAGGAGCACTGTGAGTGATCCAGTCACGCAGAAGCCACTGGCACCCAGACACGAAGTAAAATCGAATATTATATTGAAATATTCGTTAGCCATGAATACTTAATGTGAAATGAGGTCTGCCTAGAAAAATGACATATCCAGTTTTAAATATGAATCAACACATTAGACTGGAGGAGATTCTCAGAGAGAACAAGGTTTGGTTATTTAATACTAGTTCCGCCATTGTTAACAGTTATTTTGTGTCAAAAAGAAACCGCCGGTCTTATTTATTGTTTGCACCTCCAAACATATGAAACAGAAAACTTGCACAGAAATATATGTACGTGTGGTGAAGACAATGAGATTGGGACACTATCAGTCACTGAAACATGGAACCTCAAACAAACTGATCAGTATCAGTGCCAAAGGACACTCTGATCAATCTCTGCTTTTTGTTCAGCAACTTATGTTCTATTTTATTTATTGTATTTTCTTTCTTGGTCTTTGTTTATTCTGTGTATCTAATGTGTTAGTTAGGTTATTTTGTCTTGTTTAGTGTTTTTTCTTCATTTTATTTGACACGTGTGATGTCTGTGCTGTGCATTGGGTGTATGTTGCATAGTTAAAAAAACTGCGCAAATTTGGATATCATAATTGATCGGGAAGGAAAAAATGGTATCGCAACATCTCTACTTTTGTTCAGGACCTCTTAACTTTAGCATCAGTCTTTTAGCACAACATAATGCGTGTAGCTATTGTAACACAAGATTGCTAGAACCATTATGAAGTCCACCGGAGCAATTAACTCATGGAACTAAAATTAGCTTTTTAGCTAGCTGGCAGATAAAGCCTGCAGAATTTCAAAGGTAAACTGTAAACAGCTTAACAATGAGAAGTGTACAATGTCAACAGGCAACCCAGAGAAACATACAGCATTTTCATAATCTAAACATACTGTTCAAAGAAATCTTAGTACGTAAATCAAACAGAAACTGGGTCAAGTCAGGTGAAACGTGTTCCCTCATTTCCTCCCTCTTTTCCTTTGACTTCAAATTAAACCCCTCTCTGTCCTACACAGCACACCCAGAATCTTAAATAAAATTATGAATTTTCCCTGAAATCACAAATATCTATCAGAGCTACAGTCATTTTAAACATTTTAATGCTTGAATGTTGCGTAATACACGGTTAAAGGAGCTCTTTAAAAACAGATTTACAGCGTAGAGGAGGTTAAATCAATGATCTGCCTTTCTCCCCGGCATGTAACTTCCACAAATAAAAGGCAGCAGATGGTGCAACCTCACAGATCATGTAAGACTGAGCTGGGTATTAAGCCTATTGCTCCACAGAGGGAGCCACGGATTACTGCATCAGTTTATAAACACACTGCATCTCCTGAAGAGGCTTCTACATTTAGATTATAACCGCCCAGGCCGTCAGACTCAGTGACAACACATGCAAATTCCCACAGAGAGTTTGGATGGCTGGGAAATATATTAAGGATCTGTGTTAGATTGTGTCTCTCTGCCATGTTTGAATTCAGCATCACAGTTCTTCACCGTGCTGTAAGAAGGGTCAACTTCCCCTCCTGTTGCCTCCATGTCCTCCAGGACATCCGCGGATTAACCCTTGAAGGACCATAGTGGTCTATTTTTGCCTTCTCACTATTAACAGAAATCGCCCCTATCGTCTACAAATGTTCTTCTACAAAAAAAAACAACAACAACAACATATGAGTTAAGAGTAGAAATGAGAGAAAAAAGGGTAGGGATGTATACGTTTTACTTCTATGTACTCATTTTCTGACACTGTTACTTTTGTCTGTTTGTTTTTTTATTATGTTGTTTTTGGTTCCAAATAAAGTCATTCATTTATTCAAATCCGATATCCCACAGATTAAGCTATTTTGGGAAAAATGGGCGGGGTTTATGTAACCTATGTGGCCAATGTGACAAAGGTCAATGACATGTAGTAATACTGGTATGCTCCTTTAAGAGGGCGGTCACCGATGACTGCACTAGGACCCGACTGATATGGGATTTTTGGGGCCAATGCTGAGACGGATATGAGGAGTAAGAAAATTCTGAAATCTGATTGGCAGATATAATACATAAAAAATATCAGCTGAATGTGGTTATCAAATGCTTGTGACAAAGATAATGTAATGGAGTGCCATCTTAGATTCATGGAGGCAGGATATCTTACATTTTAACAAACTTTATTTATGCCCCATATACACAGGCTTTGTCCTCGCCACAGCGGCCACAGGTTCGATTCCACCTGTGATCCTTTGCTGCATGTCATTCCCTCTCTCTCTCCCCTGTTTCCTGTCCACTCTTCAGCTGGCCTATCTGAGAAATAAAGGCACGAAAAGCCCAAAAAATATCTTTAAAAAAAAAAACAAAACAGTAAACACATAAATTGCTATTAACATAATGCCCTCTGCCGGACAACCTATACAATTGTGCTGGTTAAATCACTAATCCAAGCGTTTTTTCCAGCCTTAAAATACAGCTTTAATATCAGTACACACCGGGGAAATAATGCTCAAATCAATAGATTTGTGATAAACCAATAATATTGGCAGAAAGGTTACTTGGTCAGATTGCACAAAGGCTATTGTCATTTTTTTCAGACAGATAAACCACAAACATTATGAACAAACTTTCAAGCATAACCATTCAATGCATGTAAAAGGGCCTTTATAACTCATCTCCTTCTACCTTAGGCCATTAACTTATCAATCACTGTACACTTCATTCCTTAGTTGGCGCAACATCACATCCAATATATAAAAACTTCGATGCAAACAACTATAGCTAAAACCCAACTCTACTGTCAAAGCAAATCATATCTCAAATTGTTGTTTGCGTTGGCTGAATCATGTCAGATGAACATACTGTAGAAACTGTTTTCTGGTTTCATAAAGATGATTGAAAAGCTATTTTATTCCCTCCATTGTAATGTGCTGCGGGTTGAGGAACAGCACTGTGTGAATACAAATCATCATGATCATTATTAACAGCAAGAGCAGGGCGCTTGGGGTCAAGAATGAGAGCTCAGATTGAACACGGAGCTCTTTCTCCTGAAGACTTCAGGGAGGTGGTATCAGTAATGAAGGTCAGAGGAGGCAAACAGCTGGAAAATTGCTGTAATCTAGCAGGTAATGTAATTTAGGTGAAGAGCTAAGGGCCTTAAATTACCCTCCTCGTGTCTGCGTCTCCTCTGTTGCAGCAGAGGAGAGAAAGTAGAGGATCTGTTAATGCTACACATCTTGGAGTTTACAGCCTGAGTGTCGACTATACAGCGTTTCCCAGAAGACTGTGAGGAAGTTAACAGAACTTTATGAGAACAGCAGAGGTGATTCTACAAGACTGATACTCTCCATACGTCTTTGCTGTGTAGGAAGTTGAAGTTATTCTCTTGCAAAAGAGCCAAAACAGTCAAACAACCAAGACCAAGAAGATTTAAAGATGGAACTGATTACTTCTGCAGTCACCAGTGTCAATATATAATTAATATAACTCCAGGTTTTTCTCTGTTGCTTTGAATTACGTGGGCTACTGGGGGGTAGCTACCCTTAAATTGAGGCTTGGTATCCCCCAAAAGAGGTCAATGCAACAGGTCGAGTGGTTCTAAACTGCAACTCCTTTTGTTTTCAATGAAGAAACTCAAGTGGTTCCTGAAAGCAGAAATTGAGACCTTTCCATCCACTTATACGTATATAAAACCCCTTGAGGTTCTACAGCATCCATTCATTGCTCTGAACCTCCCATAGAGATCCACGCCACACCAATGTAACGATGGACAACAAGGAAACACCAGAGCCTTGTCAGATTTATCAGACAGCTGGACCAAAAACAAAGCAAAGCAGTGTCAACAATACATCTTTTATCGAAGAAGAGAGGAAATTATTTGATGAGATGCCAGAAGAACTCCAGATATCTCCTGTGAGAATACTGGGAGAGTACTTCATAGTGAAGGAAAAGCTTGGGGAAGGTGGCTTTGATGTTGTACACAAATACCTCAATACCAGAACAGATGAGGAGGTGGCAATCAAATGTATCAAGACGGATTTTATTGCTTTGGCAAAACATGACATTTCCATTCTGTAAAAGCTTTGTTGTGTAGATCCACACTTGCAACATTGTGAAGTGGAATGGCTTTTGCTATGATGCAGATTTTATCTGCCTTTATTTTGAAGTTCTTGATCAAAGCCTGGATAACTATATACATGACAGAAATTTCTTGGGTCTTACCATGACAGAGTTTAGACCGATAATTCATCAGCTTGCCACAGCACTTTACTACCTCAGTTCTAGGGCTGGGCAATATGACCAAAATCTTATATCCCAATATAGATCATTTCTTATCCCGATAATGAAACATATCATGACATAGCATATTTTCTGTAAATTCAATCAATAAATAAATATATTTTCATATAAAAGAACAACAGGGAAAGGCCAATCTCTCAATATATTTTTAATTACATACTCAACAAATATTAGTCCTCACTCATATTTGATTATTTCCTCCTGTTATTTAAAATCTTTGGCAAAAGCCTCTTAAAACGAGTATGAGTCGCTTGTTTGTCTGCAACCTTGGTCCAAATGAAGGAAACAAACGAAATCACGTATCAATTACAGTTTACTGTGTCATTTTGTTTCACGCTTCATCTGTAATAAAAGGAGAGCTGACAACAACCTCTGGAAATCCCTTCAAATAAGTCTGCATGTCGGCTCTGCTTTGCTAAACTGTGCATGTTAGTAACATTAAATTTGCGGAGCAGTGTCGCTTGCTCGTCATCTTTTGGCTTTCTGGTTTCTTCTGCCCCAAATGCAAAGTACTTCCAAAGAGCCCAGTTGCTATTTTCTTTTTATCAAAAGCAGTTGTGGACACTTAAAAACCTGAAGCAAAAGAGAGCAGACCAGAGACAGCAGCGTTTGTCAGCGAGAGGCTGGGCTGTGGACACAGCGTGTGTGTATCAACTGGTTGTTGGAGAGAAGAGAGAGGAGAAAGCACAACCACTAACATTACTGCTGAAAATGAATATTGGTACCATTTGAAGATATTCAGTATCAAGTTGTTTGAAAAAAATAGATTTTTTTAATACAACTGTAGGTAAGGGGTGTGTGTTGTCAAGTCAGCTTTGGGAAACCCTGAGCAATATAAAACGATAGTGTGTGAAATTAAACAATAGATGTTTTAAAACAGAAAAAATGTGGATTCAAAACTTCCAGATGACCCGCTTAGCTCTCAGGATATATCAGACAAATCAAATCCTATCAGCAGAGCTTAGTTTGTAAATCAGATGGCCCCAATCAGGGCGAGAGACAAAAAGTCACAAAATGCATCAAAAATCTGCAGCACCCAGAGCATGGTAGACAACACCTGGAGGCTCACAGTTAAAACACAACAAAACAAAAAATGTCACCACAAACTGAGCATTTTTTCCTTACATTTATTATTTGGAGAATTCACAGTAATAACTCAAAACCAGCAGAAGAGCATAGACACAACTGATTATGGTTTGCGCAAAAGGTCTCCTCTGTCCCTTCACATTTTTCTGTCGACTCTCAGCAGATAAAATTAGGCCCAAAACATCCACAAGCAACCACAAAAAGCAAGCAGACTGAGAAACCGAAAGAAGTGAAATGATCTGTCTGCCTGCCTGCCTGCCTGCCTGTCTGTCTGTCTGTCTCTCCGCCTGGCTGTCTACTGATCAGTCAATCTCTGATTGGTTTCTTTCAGGACTGTGGACAGCATTGTACCTACACACACAGACTCTTTTCATCATTTCCCAACACAAATGGTTTGCGTGGTTTACAGTGATCATATGCTAAAATAATTAAATAGAAATAAAAACAAACACATACCAGCAGTGCTCATGTGCTGTGCACAAAAAAGTTAAATCTGGCGTCACTGAGGTACCTGACTGCTGTCCCCCTCTGCAAACAAGCGACCTATGAGTAACTCTGGTGGGAAAATAATTGATTAAAAGAATTGCTTGTTTGTCTGTTTTGGATGTATTATAAAGAGAGGGACAGCAGTCAGGTCCCTCAATGACGCCTAAAGCCAGATTTACCTGATTTACCTGCTTCACTAAACCCAACAAAAGCAATCCAACCAAGCTAATATGAATATATGTATGCTAACATTCAAATGTTAAGCAGACACAGTGTTCACTGTCTTTGTTTAGGGTGTTAGCATGCTACCATGCACTGATTAGTACTTTAAGTAAAGTACAGCTGACGCCAATGGGAATCTCATTAGTTTTAAAGGTATTTGATCATAAACCAAAGTACCAAAGACAATCCTTATCTTTCATACTTCAACCTACTATATTGATCTATTCTGTACACAACAGCTGCATTTCCATCTGCTTTTGCGTGTCTGTGCATTCAGGGACGCCTCCTCTGTTGCTTTCTCACAGAATGGGGAAAAATGCAAAATCAGCCAATTGTTAGCTTAACCTTAGGAGTCTTAAAGACAGCAGTCTCTATAACCTGTAGGCAAGGTAGGGCGATTTTGGTACCGGAAAAGCCCTGGTTTCCGGTTCTAGTCTTTTGTGGTCCACATAATTAACGGCGGACTGTTAACTATTTTTGGTGTGTAAACTGGCTACTTGAGAAAAGATCCGCTGGTAGATGTGGACTGTCAACTCCGATGGACTGTAAACAGTCAGACTGTAAACAGCGAGCGGCACGTGGAGAAGGAAGTCGGAAACTGAAATTCGCCTCCTCCAACAGAAGCCCAAGAATAATGGGGTTTGCCCCCAGAGGCTGTGTCACTGTCTGCCGGAAGTCAGACGGTGAATGCTGCCTACGGGTTCCGAGATTGTAAAGACAGCGACCAGCAGGTCAACTGCACATGCACAAATGTGGAATCTGTATACACTTTAACATATAATTTAACATAAATGAAAAGGAAAGTTACCAATAAATGAAAAGTAAAATTTTCAGGTGTACGTTGAATTGTCCTGTCAGGGAAATTAGTACCATAATAAACAGCTCCAAGGGAGTCTTCCAAGGAAATTAAATGGAAATTATGAACACATGGCAGAGTTACTAGTTAGTACTGAGAGTCGCTGAATTTACTAAAAAGCAGTGATATGACGAGTTTGCCTACCAAAAATCTAATTGAGGACGGATGAGTCCCACCTGAGTCACAAAGCATGGAAAGACACTGATCCAGTTGAAAGAAATAACTGGTTTAATATAAAATAACTGAGAGGAAAAGAGAGAAGTAAAAGAAAACAGATCTCATGTACAATTGGAGAAGTGCTGCGAGCTCGGGTAGACGCTCTGTGGACTTCATCCGTGGAATTATAATGGGTCTGGCTTCGCTGAGGGTCTCATTTCTGCCGGGCTGAGCTGTCCCTGAATAATTTATGTGACACTGCAAGGTTAGCATAAACCGGGGGTACAAACTCCCCTCCTCAGGCCTGCGTTCAGTCTGAAGCAACAGTGGAACCTCATGCATCAAATGTTATCACTGGACGTTCAGACATTAAATGCTCCCCCTCCTTTAGTCCCTCAGCCATTTTTCAAGTTCTGTGCTTGCCCTCAGTTTGAAAACAACAACAGACAAGACTCATGTATCAAACTGTCAGGTCATTTGTTAAGTTAAATACAAGTGGACAAAATTATACAAAAATGCAGTAAAGGAGCAGAGAATATTTCTCTTAATGGATCATCATCGGGTCCAAAAATGAACACTCACTTGTTTTTTAGTTATTTTAAGCTAAAAGTTAGTCCACCACTTCAGTCCAGACTGAAATCATTCATTGGATGGATTGGCACAAAGTTTGGCACAAATTATTCTCAGTCAGAAGTCAAGTGACTTTGATGATCCTCTGATTTTTCCTCCAGCGCCACCAGTGTGGGGTTTTTTGTAAAATGTCTTGTCCACTGTAGGAAGAAACATTGACGTCCCCACCAGCCTATATTGTAATCATTTAAATTAGCCTCTGATTTTAATTTAGCGCCACCATCATGTTGACATTTTTTTATGTGTCCTGTTATTTGGTTTATGTCCGAGTTTTTGCAAACAGACGTCATGTCTATCAGCCTCAGCAGCACTTTGTGTTTGATGCTAACTAGCAAATGTAAGTAAGCTAACATGCTAATCTAAGACAGACAAATTGACAGTGGAAAAACACTACACCCCCGTAACATTAGCATGGTATCACTTTAGTTAGAAAGGAGCTGTTCACCAAAGTTTTCAGCAAAGATACTTAAACAGGAGAAAAAAGTGCTTTTGTTATGGGCTACTTTCAAGGGCGGATTAATCCACATTTGAAGCTGTGGTGAGTTTGAGGCAGCAGGTGTGTGTGTGTGTGTGTATGTGTTTTCATTGTAGTGAAGGAAGCTAGTGAAAACAGTTCAGCCAGTGCAACACTGCAGTTCAGTCGTGTGATTTCATCTTTCAGATGTTCAGTAATTTCACTTTTTATACTCTTCGTCACAACAGAGAGAAAATGGACTTACACACTCAAATCTTGTCTCATGTTAAGGAAATTCGTCTTATTGCGTCTGCCACCCTGCACATGACTGATGAATATGACTTAAACCGTATTCTGTATTTAGAACCAGACATTATGTTGTCATGGTAACACTGACTGCACCATCACGTCTTTCCTCCCTCCCTTTTTTTTTTTTTTGCGTCTCTCACCATCTCTCTCTCGCCCATACCACAAACAAATGATGGCAGCCACTGCCATGCTGCAGCTGATGTCACCGGTTACCATGGCAACCAGTGTTCAACTGTGATGCTGAGCAGGAGGAGGGGTCCAGGATGTGTGTGAATATGTGTGTGTGAGTAATAATGTACCTTATCGAAACTGATATTCAGGGGGCTTTAATTTTTGCAACCTGTTTATTATCAACAGCTTTTTATCTGTAATTATCAATATTATTACTACTATTGTTTTTATTATTATTTAGACTGCTTTTGTGTTTACTAGATGTGCATAATAAACTGACTGACTTAAATGTGGGAGTTGTGTTTACTCTTCTGCGTTTAGTCACTAAAAAAAAAAAACACTTCTTACTCAGAGGGAGAATATGTGAGTGTGCATGTGTGTGTATTAGCACAAAATTACTAAATGAAACACAATCCACAGGCATATGGAGCACCATCTGGTCTGCAGAACAACACTGACCCCTGTGACCCTCTGAAAATGTTCTTCATCGCCCGGCACAATATGACACAATGACACGTTAAACTCCTGACCTCCACCTCAACCTCCACCTTCATGTCAGCACGTGATCTGAATCACCGACTCAGAGAGATACTCCAGATTTACAGCTCCCCTGTACTTCGTCCTGCCTCCTTTAGCTTGAGATGATAACAACAGTGTTTTTTAAATTTGTAAGTGATTTTGTTGTGTGAGGAAAACTTACTTACCTGGATCATGTAGAGCTGAGCAATGCGGTACTCCTCCACGCTCATCGGCATGGGGATGCGATACTCCTTGATCAGCATGGTTGTGCTCTAATTGGGCTGACCGTGTGTGTGTGTGTGTGTGTGTGTGTCCAGAGGGGAAGGAGTGTAGGAGGGGAGTTGCTCCTCTTGATCGTCTTTGCTACCCAAGCAGCATGTTCATACAGCGAGAATGGGAGTCATCGTTATTCACACCTGTCAGAGGAGTAAAGAAGAGATTTTCAGTGGGACAGAAGAATAAGAATATGTCGAGTTTAGCTTACAGCATTTCTTTCAAACCAGAGGAGGAGTTAGCATGTTTGTCTTGAGGATTAAACCCCCTCGTACACAAGCCAACGCATCCTGTGTGCCTCCAGCCCTCCTGCAGATCTATTACAAGGTAATCCACTGACCTAGCAATATGCCTGAAATCCCCCAGCAACCTAAATCCCAATTCTGTCCACACACTGAAGATTCAGCCAAGTTATAGCTTGTTAATCCAACAAAGCTCTGATCTTCTCTTAGTCTGCTGCAGAGACAGAAAATACTTCAGCACACAAAATGTTTTTATCCAAAAATGTAAGCTCTTATTTTTGTGCTTTGTCACTCTCTGCCACATGGGTTACATAAATAACTTAATCTATGAGACATGGTGTTTGTTTACATTTTGACCATATTCAATAAACATTACAGAAAGTAGCTGAAAATGTGTGACAACATTGTTTAAAAAGAATGTATGTCAAAATCCTTCTTCACACTAATATTCTAGCTAGGAAGGCAGCACTTGTGAGGAACTATTTTTCCAGGCGTAATAACTTTGGTCTCCACGCCTCCCAGCTCCCCTCTCTCTCACTCTGCGATTTTTGAACAAATAAACGCAGATGTTCTCTTTAAAAGGGTGAATACCCATACGTAGCAAATTTCATGTGTCCTATAGTGTTTCTATACCCTGTTTCAACATGAATGGCAGTGAATGGGGTTTAAAAATGCAGTTTAACATCTACTAAATACTGCCTACAAGTACTTGCAAGATACTGCCGCTGTCATTATGTTTCTCCCCGACAGGTGGGGGCGCGACTTCCGCAAGTGAGTCTAGCCTTGGATGTCCCGGCGCCACGGCCTCACCTCAGCAGCCGGCCCAAGAAAAACCCAGATTCAGATC
>JAQFJA010000011.1:23025849-23036962 GCA_029874485.1 Naso brachycentron | reverse complement strand
GAAGTGTCACATTAAAAAGCAGAAGGCAACAGAAACTCTGAATTCTATTTATTGATTTAACTTTATTAAGTGTAGCTTCAGACAAAATATGTGACTTTGCCTGTTCAAGTTCCAACACGTTTTAAAGTAATCTGTCATTAGGCTTGGGCTGGTATTTAATATTATTAAAGACTGCATTATATTCCATCACCTGTGATATTTTTCACAATATCAAGTATCGAACAGCTGTTACAGCATCTTTGGACTTTTATTTTGAAAAGAAAATGCGTGCGGAGCTACAGTGGTGGCGGAGGCAAAGCGCATTGCTACTTGACGAGGTGGAGAGGTTATCACAGGTTAACTGGCATGATTTCAACACGCATGCAACGGTTTAATATACAGACATGGAGGACTTAGGGTTAGAACGCCAGCTCGCTAATTTGGTAATATGTAGGGTTCATAGCAGGAGAAAAATGGCGAGCTGAAGGATTCGAATGAGGCCACATGTCATTTTTGCCACAAGCAGGTGATGGATGTTTTTCTCAGTGGAGTCTGGTGGATTTGAGAAGTGCGATATAGTGGCTGTGTCTGGTTCGACAAATCAACAAATCTTGATCTTAATTTTTTTAAGGACTTTCTCTATTAGGATACTTCTGGTAATGCTTTAGGACATTTAGAATAAAAATGTCAGTCAGTAAATCGTAAAAACACGCATGTTTAATGATGACTAGAAATGGGTGGAGCTGTCCCAATGGACACCACCTCCCACCTGAGGGGATCTACAGGTACAATGCCAGAACTTCCAGTCATTTACACACCAAAACATGAAAACATAGTGCTCACACACAAAAAAACTTCCCTTTTAGACTTCATGAATTAAATTTTGACAACTAAATGTCTCTTTAGACCTTTATAAATTAAATCTAAATCATTTAAAGCCTGTGAGGTTTTCCTGCTGATGGTCTGTGATTAGCTCATTATCACTGACTGAACGTGTAAATGGATTTTGGGTTTGGTCATTTTAATATTTTTGTACAGAACAACCCACACAACTGCGCTGGAAAAAAAAATTCTAAATCACAGAAAAATTAGAACAAACAATATTTTGGAATGTTACCAGTTTTTTCTCCAGTGAGCGGTTTTTTGCCTCTAGCTCTTGAACACGACTCATGGCCTCAGCCAGAGCTTTCTCCAGCTGTTTGCACCTGTGCACAAACAACAACCACATTACAACAGAATTTTAAAAAAACAAAACAGCAACAACAAAAAAGGTGCCAAAATGAAGTATACTATCATGCTGGGAAATATGGGGTCCTGCAGGACTCCATTGGTGTGATTTGACATATAAACACTTTGAATTTGAATAATTTGTTTCAGCAAAAGTATTAAAATACTACATACTGTTTACAAAAGAATAACTGACGCACAGTAAACTGAAAGTAATACCTCTTTGTGAGGGCCTGGTTGGTCTTCTCTAAATCTTGAGGCAGATCTTGGAGCTTCAGTTTGTCTCGCAGGATCTGAATCTCAGACTCATAATATGCTTTCAGATCAGCCACATGTCGAGAGTGTTTCTCTCTCAGGTTCTGCCTCAGTCTGAGGAGACAAAGGAGAGTGGAAGATGAATCAAAGTGTTTAAAGTGGACGATTTCTGTGAGCACACACATTAATCCAGATGAGGTCTCCTCCAACTGAAATGCAAACAACTCAACAACACAAAGTAAATAAAATGCAAACTACTGCTTTTAAAGAATAACTAGAATTACAAAATTGTTGTTGTTTGCCTCGTCCAGCCGTTTAAGTTTTAGTTTTAGATTTCATTGACTTTTTCTTGAATGTTTAATAGAAAAAAATCAAATTCATGAGCGTGTGTGCGTCACACTCACAGAGAAAGCACAACAGGATCCTCCAGTGATGAAGCTCTCTCCATGTGTGGACTGACTGCAGGCCGCGCTGTAGCACCAGAGGCTGAACAAGGCTTCAGGGTGCTGGTGTGGGTGTGACTGCCCTCCTCCTCGCTGGCTAAGGGGGCACTGGCTCTGCGCTGCTGGCTGGATGTGTGGGAGCAGGGCTGGGTCTTTTCATGGGAGGTAGACTGAACTGTGTTTCCCCAAATGCTTTGCACATTGATAGGGGAGCGTCCGGCAGCTGAGACACTAGAGTTATCAGAGGTACAGTCTGTGTCTGCAGGGTTGGGACTGCACTCCACCATGCTGTCGGGGGTCACAGGGGTCCCTACTCTTGGGCAGAGGTGGGGCTGAGCAGCGAACGAGGGGCTACTGAAGTGAGACGGCGACGTGAAGCCAGAGGTCCGATCCGACTGCCGCTGGTTGGCTGCTGGGTCCAAAGTCAACACCTGAAGCACAGAGAAAGAGAGTATGTATGAGAGGCTGAGCCGAGGATTAACCTCATCACTGATGTTGTCATGTGACGTACCTGCGGTGATGAAGGGCTGGACGTGACAGAGCCTTCCCAGTCTGAACGTTTGCAGTCTGCTCTTTGCTTGTTCTGATAGATTTCTCTAAGAGACAGCCGAGGCTCCTGTGACGGAGATGAGACATTAAACAAGAGAAGTCACCTGACCAGCATCCAAACACAGGTCAGCTCTGAATATTATCATTTAATCTCAGCATGCATCAATGTGTGCAGGTAGGAACCAGTGTTTTCTTTTCTGTATTCTAAAACAACTACAAAAATAGAACATGAAACTGGAACCCACAGATGCATGAAACTAATTCAGTGTTTTAATTAACATTAAAGGCTCTGTGAAACAAAAGTTAGAGTGCAGTTTGGTGCGATTTTGCTGAATGTGCGTTACACCTTACAGGAGCTAGCAGCTCACCATGGAGAACCCAAATGACGACAGCCTCATCTCTCTTGTGAAGAGCCTCTAGTTACCACCTTCACCTACACCTGCAAATTTTATTTGGCAATATTTGTTTGAACTAGTTGCCGAAGCCGGCAGTGCTGCTGGTGAAGGAGAGACACAGGCTCATCCCAGCAATGGAGCTGATGCATCCCATTCGTAGGCTTGTGTCTATATTTTCCACTCAAGCATTTTCATTGAACAAAAAATTAGAAGCACCCCAGAATGCAGGATAAGTCATCAAAAAATTTGTGAAAAAATGCTTTCCAATGACAGAAAAGACCAGATTTTGGTGTAGCAAGCGCAGATTTGCAACAGCTGCGACCAGCAGCAACAAATGTTGGGATGCAAAATACTGTGTTCTTGTTTGCATGTTAAATTCTTTCTTTACTGTATATGTGGAAAAAAAGGTGAAGAATTAAAATTTACTGTCTGCAGTGACCCATCCCACAAGAGTCTATGGCAAACAGTTGATGAGTTATGGAAGGGGGCGGAGCTAAAGTGTAGAGGCGGGGCAAGTCATGACCAATGACAATGTGTATGACTGTGTGTATCTACAAAGTCTGGCCATGTTACATGAATCCATTTGGAAGTTATGCAGCTTTTTGCACCAGGCCATTCCCAGTGCCACGCCCCCTTAGAATCATGGCATGAACACAAATGACACACTTGACCTCCATGACAAATTTCAGCCTCCTAGTATGAAAACTGTGGCCACCAAAGAGTGGAAAATTTTTCTAGACCAACCTACAGAGCTGCTGGTCGCAGCTAAAAATATTAAAATTCTTTTTAATTAAATTTATTTGGCATTTAACATGAGATTCATGAACAACTAACACATGCACACAGGATTAAAACTGGTAAAATGTATTTCTCACTTCATGGGGTCTTTAATACCAATGACTGTTGAACCGCTCATCACCCAGTCAGACGTGTCACAGGTGTTCTTACTCACTAGACTCATGGATGCCTCCTGCAGGAGGAGATAAGCGCCGCTGTCAAAGCTGTCCGGTAGCGGGTGATACAGTTCATTCTCATTCAGACGCCAGTAAGTTAGACCTGAGGCAGAGAGGGGAAAGTTGTGTGACATCACCATTTTTTCTACTTAATAATTTAATTTGTTTTTCTAATCATTTGTCCAGTAGATTAAAATGACATATTTTGTATATTTCTGGCAGTGATGGTCACCCTTGTATAGTGTGTTAGTAATCTATATATTTTTTTATTGTCAATAAATCACATATGAAGATCAAAACCAGGTCACATCTATCAAAGCAGTTTGTAAAGAATAACCAGCAAACTCACATATTTATGGCATATTTATATCACTCAATTTCCCCATATAAGGCTCTCTTTGGGACAACAGTGCCATCCTACTGTAGCTAGAGGTAATTACGACAGGGCTTCTTCTTTACAAAAACAGTAATATTCTGTGATGTTTGTTTATATAGCAGTTGTAAGTGCTTGACCTTTCCACAGGTCAAGCTTTGTTGTTGGGTGTTTTGTCTGAGTGAGTGAATTAGTTACCTGATGCCTCAGACATCAGACTGTCACTCCTCCTCAGGGGCAAAGAGCTGGACAACGGCCCTGCCACTCGCTGCTGAAAACCAATACACACGAGTGGATCAGACTCAGCAGAGTGGATGTAATCAGAACAAACAAAACAGACATAAACACTGAAACCAAAAACACTACAGATGCAGTGTGGGTATAAACACTCATGTTGTCATTATGCTACAAAGTCCTATCTGTCCTCCAGGAGCAGCTGAGTTGTACCTGGTCCCGGGAGTCTAAGCTCTCCGGGGGGTTTTGTTTGTGTGGTTCTCTGGGGCTGCGTGGCTCCTGGTACTCCAGGATTTGGGATGAAGCTTGTCCTGCTTTGCTCTTCTTGGGCCTGAGTTTCTGCCTCTGGGCCCAGGAGGTCAAAAGCTGGCTGGTGCTGCCAACAGAACAGATCAAAGTGAGTAGAAATATTCTCTGTAGGCCTGCAACTAATGATCATTTTCATTATCGATATATCTGGCAATAATTTTTACAATCGATCGTTTATCCAATGAAATGTTAGAAAAGTGCTAGAAATGCTCATCTCAATTTCCCAGAGCCAAATGTGACGTCTTCAAATTGCTTCCTTCGTCTAAACAACAGCCAAAAACACAAAGACTCCTCATTTATTTTCGTAAGTGACTCAGAAAGGCAGCAAATTCTCACATTTAAGGGGCTAAACCAGCAATTCTTTTTACTTTGTATTTGAAGAATGGCTGAAATCGGTTTATCAAAATAGTTGACGATTAATTTTCTATATTGTTGCAGCTCTCATTCTCAGAACAAATTTTTGTTAAAAGACATCCTAAGGCCAAATTTCCACAGTATCTAAGTGCCCTGTAATAAGTGAAACGGCTTCAAACAGGATGTCGAGGCGGGATATTACTTTGGGAGCATTTTGACTGGCGAACACCCAAATACACACCACTTCTAATTATCGAGCTAACTACCTACCAACCACACTACTTATCTATACATCAGACCGGCACATCCAGGAACTTTGGTTTTTTCAAACTTGCCACTGACTTTAATGTACATTTGCCGTCCACAACGACACAATAAAACACTATCAGAGGTAAAGTAGTAGAAAAATGATCCAAAGACGCCACATTCATTCCTACACATTCTGCCTGCTACAGAACAGGCAAGATATATCGGGGAAAAACTGTAATCAATCTTAAAGGATGTGCGTTCAGTCTCAGCATCAAGCTGGTGCAATGACTCCACGCAGACGCCAGAGGTCTCACACCCTGCCATCTATTTTTATCTGATTGTCATCACAAGGTAAACAAATTACCAGTGAAATATTTAGTTTTCAGTCCTGCTCTCTGGATTAACACTAGTTAACAGCAGCACTGTGCTCTGTTTGACAGCTGTCCTGGCTACGTTCTTCAGTTGGCATGCCGACAGTCCAGCATCCAAAAAACAAATCAGCGGCACAGCGTCCAGACCAACACACAAGCTGTTTCTGTTTCAGTACAGTTCAATGTAATCATTCTCTTGTTGTTAATTATTTATGTAACGGGTAATGAACAGAATTAAATTACATAAAAGCTATATGAGTGACTGTTTAATCCTCTCTAGGAGATGAATAGTAGTTATTTCTACGTGAAATTACTTGTAATGTGATAAGTGATTTTATCGTAATTATTTCAATCACAAGAATTTACACAGCAAGCAAAGTGAGAAATTAAAATCACTAGAGGCGCACAATTTTTTTTAACGATGGAAGGGTTCAGATCATCGATCATATGAAATCTGAAGGGGGAATGAATCGTGGGTTTTTGTTTTTTCCTTTTTTGTTAGTGCAAACAATCAATGTCATGTTAGACTGCACAGCATCTCCTCGGCACGGCGGAGTTCAGTTAAATCGGCTTGTTTTAACTATTTGCACTGTTACAGTCTATGCAGAAGGCAGGAATGTTTTTCCCCAAAAAGGCATGTGGTAACGGGAGCATGCAGAGCTGTTGTAGGTACCAGATGTGCTCGGCCTGCCAGCTCGGCTCGGGGTCCTGCGCTTACAGAGGACGTAACACGTTAACCTGCAAAAGATCTCACAAGAAAAGTTTATTTTAAACTAAACCATGATCTTTCTCCAACCCAAACTACGTCCATAAAATAAGCAGATCTTTAACACAACATTGTAACGTTATTATTAAGATTATAAGGCTGCACCAACTGCACGATGAAGACACAACACATATAAATATCACGAGAGTTTCACGAACCAAGGATTACTACCAGACTTATTTGTGTACTTTACTTTGGAGTGTGTGCGCTGTGCTCAGTACACAGACTAATATTACCGAATGTCATTCTGTTATTGTGTTGACAAAAATATAGACATTAAGGTAACAAAGTGCTTTCATATAAGGGCAAGAAAGCATTGGTTAATTTAATGACAGTGATTGTGTTAGTATGCTAACGTGTTTGTTTTAACATGCTAATATTATCAGCAGATGAAACAGTCCTTTTTAAAGTTTATTTTAAGTTCGTCCTGTAGTCCAAGTTAATGGACTGCTTGTGCATGTGCAGAACGGACTGGGTGCTGAAAGCAACCAATCATGTGAGACCGCCATACAGCCAATCACGATGCGTTACATCTTCTGTAATCGCAGGACCCCGAGACCGAGCACATCTGATACCTACACCAGCCTGATGTATCCGTCTCTCTCTCAATCTGTCTCTCCATCTGAATCTATCTGTCCTGTTGTCTCTGATTATTTCAGCTCTGAACCATCTGAAATCTGAATTATGATTGACAGGTGGATATCATGATGCTTGGTTCTCCTCTGGTTTAACTTGGATAAAAAATGATAGACTCTGATATTAGAATACAAAGAAATTAAATTTTTGCCATTTTTCTGGCACACATTGTTATACAGTTAGTCAAGTTAAATCTGAAACTTTTTAAAATGTTTCAGTGTTGATAAGGATGTCCTGCTGTTCAAAATTAACTTTATATCCACCAGTGAAAACTAGTGAATGTTTAGAATTAACCAGCCACGTTATTTTTTTGGCTGGGTAGTGAATTCCATTAAAGTTTACCAATCACTTGCGCATTTCAACAGCAACTGACTCGTGGTTGGTGGTAATTTAATGCTCTAGGCCAAAGCATGAAAGAAATCAGACATCTTATACCCCTTTTCCACCAAAATTAGCAGGTCTACCCGCGTTTTTTAGACGTGGGTCAGCCCACTAAAATTCCTTTCATGACCCCGTTCCCACTTGGCGCAGGCAAGGCACCCCTTCTGTGAAGTTTATGTGAAGCATCATATTTGGATGAAAGAGTGCACTGTATTGTGTGGAAACATTGTTGTGATGTGCGAGACAAATGCCTGTCAACTTTAACATTAACTATAATTAAAGACAAATGTAGATGTAGCAGAAATTAATCTGGGTGTCATGCTTCGCAAAAGCTGGATCTGGGTGGAAACACTCCACAGTGCCTTCGTTTTCGCTCACAGCTTGTATGAAACTACTGCAGAGTGGAGTATGAGTCATGAGCACGATTTCTGTACGTTGATGATCTGATTGGATTATTATTCTTTTAAATTGATTACAGGGAGAGAGCGGTGTGCTGGGTGAGCTAGGTTGACTTTTAACGAGAGAGCAAGTGGAGCACTTCGCCATTAATTTAAGCTTGTCATGACAAAAACACTCTGTGCTTATAGAGACACAAGTCAGACAGGAATCATGTTGACTTAAAAACTGAAATCCTGCGCCGCGCCTGGATGACATGACGCACCAGATGAAGAGGGAAAAGTTAGGCACCATAAAATACGTCAGAATTCAGCGAGTTCACCTGGGTCTTATATTCACATTAAAAGCCGAGCCGAGGTGAGAAAAACTCGTGTCTACTGCAAGGCCAAATGACCCGGTGTAAATGGTGAATTTACCCATTCCCACTGCACACAACCCCTCCGAGAGGGTTAAAATGGGTTTTTTTGACCAGTGAAAAAGGGATATGACGCTCAGACTTACCCAGAGGTTCTCTGCTGGTAGACTGATGGATTAGGCTCCTCCCCTCCGAGAGTCTTTTCACTGGAAAAATCTTGCTGGCATCCAGTCACAGTTGTCTCTGTGTCCTCCTGGAGGTTTGAGGGCCAGTGATGCTTCTCCCTCCCTTGACTCCCATCCTCGTCTCTTCCAGGAGATCCAGCAGGTTCCAGATTTGTTTCCCAAGCAGACAGAGTCCCGTATCCGCTGCTCAGTACTGTGGTCACCCGCTCCTCCCCCTGGTTGGTCTCTGATCTCTGAAGAGGAGGTGAAGGGGAGCTAAAGGGGCTATGGGCAGGAGCTGCCAGGCTGTCACTGTCACTGGCTACATTTTTGGGGACTGTGCTGTCACTGGAGAGGAGCGGGAAAACATAGTCCTTCGTGTTTGTGGTACTTTTGGTCACTGGAGTTGGAGAAAACTCTGAATGTGGTTGGACGCTGGCCTGGCGGTTCTGGAGCTGAACCAGGGCCTTAATTTCATCCTGAATCAACTGGAAAAGAACACATCATTGTTTTACTGATAAAACTGGAAATATTTTAACATAGCTGACGTGATGATACATGATCTAAAGCAGGCTTACCTGTATTTGGCACTGGTATTGTTCTTGCTGTGCGAGTATTTGCTCTTGATATTGCTTCTCAACCAACTGAAACAGATGCAACCAGCGGCCCTGATGCAGAACAAAGCAGACTCAGTGTCATGTACCATCAATACTCACAGCAACATACTGAACAACTTTCATGACAGGGTAATTTCACTAAGCGCTGGCATTTCGAATTTGCCTTTGACCCGGCTTTAATTTTCACACTGCATAATGAATCAGCAGTCTAATTTGTGGTTTGCGTATTGTGGGGATTTGAGTGTTGTGTTGGTTGAACTGGGTGGAGTCAAGGGACGGACACAGACAGACAGCTGCTGATGCTGTGGAGCTCTAGAGGAGAGACCAGCAGAGCTTCTGAAGGAATAAACACCTGGAGTCACATCAGAGCTGCTCCGATCTGGAGCCGAAGGAGAGCTCAGAGTTTATTTTTAAAACGTCGGGGTCTAAAAAGTGGATTTATCTTTCCTTCAAACTGTCTGCAGCAGCTAGCCACAAAGTGCTGACCTGTTCTGTAATTATTCTCTCTTCATTGACTGCTTACTGGAGGGCAGTGTGCTTTGCTCAACGAGAGAGAGAGAGAGAGAGAGAGAAAGAGAGAGAGAGAGAGAGAGAGAGAGAGAGAGAGAGAGAGAGAGGGGAAAAAGAGAAATGACTGGGAGGAATTCACTGGAGGAGACTGACGAGTGTTGGGATCAGTTCGAGACTTAACTGACAACAGACACACACACGCTCAGTGTCTCAGTGTATCTGTCTGGCTTACATTTGATGTACAGCATTTGAGCCATTTTGGGCAAAACCACAGAAAAGATCCGACTGCAAAACTTGAAAGTACACAAAGTCCGTGATGGCCTCATAAAATATGACAACAGACATTTAAAGCATCAAAACCTCAATAGTAGCTTAAAATGAGAAAAACAACATTTGACACAGCCTGATTTAAAATATAAGGTATCACTGTGTGCAGTGATAATAACTTTCATGCAGCATATCTGCTGTCCCTACAACACTTTCACTGTCTGAGTCTTGGTATTGCACATGCTCATATTTACATACAAAAAATGTGAGAGCCAGTCTTTGCATTCTGCATCCCCAGCTCTGCAAGAGTTCACATGATGGGCAGTTCTTCAGCTGACTGCAACACGAGCATCTGCACAACAGGTTGCATTAGACTTTGTGACTTCATTTTGACCGACAGGGACGGAAAAAATCAGTCATAACCAATTACCATCCATTATTGTAGTTTTATTTTTTAAAACAAGATGTAATAGTTTTCATTCACTCATTTTTATTTTAATAAAATAAACATACCAACCTATAGATTAAGCATTTAGGCCATCGCATGAAGAAAAATGTTGAACAGCTGACAACAACCAAGTGCTCGTGCACTGTGTTAAATACGGCACTTCCCTGTTTTTCTCAGACTTTTACTGCTGTATAAACTTAATAAAACACCACACTAAGCAGATAAATGATTTTTTCCACACAGTAACGGCGGAGGCCACCAAAAACATTGTGCCACTGTGTAAACAGGCAAATGAGCAATGCAATTTACAAAATTAGACCGTTACATTTAAATCATGAACAAACCACTGACAAGAACATGAACTGAATTTAACTGAACTGACCTGCTGCGGCCGAGCCTTAACTCAAACTTTCCTCCTCGTTCAGATTTGAATTGCGCACAATCAAATGAATCAAGTGTGATCGCTGCAGAGGCGATTGTCATCAGGTTCTGTGTTTTTCTCTCAAACAGACAATTTCTCTTCGCTGTTTTAATTTTGCTCTGGAAGCTGAAGCGACGCTCTGCTGCTACATTGGACACTAGGATTTCTAGTCCATGGCTAATTAATCTGACACACTCACCACCAACTGGACAGGAGCGTGAATTACAATCTATCAAAATGACGGACAGCCTTCAAAACTGTTCACCATTGTTGATTAAAAAGAATGTCAATAAAGGAAAATATTCAGTTTACGCAAGCTGTGATCTGCACACACAGTCTGTGTGCAGCTCAACATGTATGAGCACGTCTGTGCACAGCAATGATATTTATGTAAGAGCATGTTAACACTTTAAGCAAGTGAGTAAATGAATGAGTATGTGATAAAAAGGTGACTTGACATT
>JAQFJA010000011.1:22883873-22904276 GCA_029874485.1 Naso brachycentron | reverse complement strand
TAATGCTAAAGGCGGTATGTCTGGATAACGTTACACGGAGCTGTGCAGCCTGAGTTCTAAACTGAAAAGCACGGATGGTCTGGCTGTTATTCATTTCGTTTATAGCCTTATCAAACAACATAATCATCACGTTGTCTTGTTGCTTGCTGTTAATGCAAAACCTGTTAGATTTACACACATCATCTGGCTGTTGGGTGTCGGTACATGTTGCTGCTGATGTTTGCTCTCAATTTTCAGGATCTCAGAAAACGACAAATGCCGTAAGCCTGAACATCAGACCAGTAAAACCAGTAACCAACTCGAGCCCAATTAGAATACTGAACAGTTTAGACAAGTGCAGATTATGATACGGCACAGTTTGCAGTACTGTGCTAAGGTACAGAGTAATGGACTAATCTGTCCTTGTGCAGGACAGGCTATGGTATCCATGGTCACGGTTAGGTTACGGTGGCAGATTTTGAATTTACTTTTGTGATTTAATTCTGACTGAAGAATAAGCCAACAAGAAATCTAAATAAATTTATATTTACTGTGAGCTTCCACTACTTTACAAGTTGATGCTTGGACACATTTGTGACAGCGGTATAAGTAGTGTTGATCCCTAGAGGTGAAATCATAAGTTTATCATTTAACTGGTTCACTTAATTTAGCTGAGTTTTATTTAATTTGTTCATCAAAATAAGAAACATGGAAAACTAATGCCTACAAAATGTTGGTCTAAATAAATTAGTCATTAAAAATTACATTACAACCCAACAGTGGCCAGTTACTCGGGGATTTAATAAACACTAAAGAGATTTTTTTTTTTTTTTTTTACAAAAAAAACAAAGTGCGCTACTGAAATAAACACCTGCTGTAGATTACAAATATACACCTGATAAAAAAAGCAGAGGCAGAATTACTAGAAAGATATATTTAATTACTGGCATTTCCCTTGATAGCTCAGTGTGTTTACAAGGTTGATTGAGTGTAAATCAGCAATACTTAAAATTTTTTTGCTAGAATTTCTGAACACACTAGCAAAGAATTTTCGTTTAAACATATCCAGACAGCCACAAATTTTCATACATGAAAAAAAAGTAAAACATTGACCAGGGGTTTTAAATTTAATTTGTCACATTTAACATCAGTTCTGCATTAATTTTTTTAAAGTTTCCTCAGTGTGATGATGAAGTAGGTAAGTGCAAACTGATTTGAAAAGTCCATTAAGCCTTATCTAACGATGGTGATATAACTGTGGCACTTAAGGAGCATTATCGACCTCGGCTAACCAATTTCCTGGGGGACACCAGCTACTGAATTGAATAGAAACTAATAGACACCAATAACGATAGGAACTGAAGTAGTATGAACTGGAAAACGATTTGCTGCAGTGTAAAGTCAATGCAAGGTGTAGCTACTAAATGAGGTGCAACACACAAAGCCACCATAGCCATTTAACTAAGTTACAGAGAATTATAATTCTGCTGTATTGTTTCTTTAAGGGTTTATTCTCTGGGGTTTCTACACAGAAACCCATTGACTTGCTGTCAGGAAAACTGCACACCTTGCCCTTTGACCCAGTCAGCACAATAACAGACTTCAGCGACAACCTGAAGTATACAGAACTGTCAGTGGATTTTCCCTTTCCCTGCAGTGACAGACATCTTAGCCCACATTCACCGTCTGAACTCTACAAAGATTTGACCGCTTTGTGTTGACGGAACCATAAAAAAACGACATTCCCTAAAATCTTTGAGTTCCTTTTGTCATTTTGCATATCACAAGATGAGAACACATAACTAAGGATTCAGGGGAGCTAGGTACAACAACATTTCTCCTATGGTGGCGGGGTCCAACTTGGGAAGACCTCAAACATGACAACTACAATGAATCCTGTACCACACGGTCTGTAAACTTTACAGGTTTTTTTACTTTACAGAAGGATGTTTTGGTGCGTTGTCCTAGTGCTGGGCAGTATACCGGTTATACCCAATAGTGGTATTTATTTCCATATGATGTGAATTTTTCCATATACTTTGATACAAATGCTAATGGTCAAAACGTGGCAAAACGGGGCACACTGGCACTGTTTCAGAGGGGACCCTTTTTACCGCTGCACTGCCAGAGGACAAGCTTGATTTAGCTTTTGAGCAGAAACCATGATGGACAGGTCAGATGAAGAAGTTTCAGGAACTGGAGGAGACCATGACGATGAAGACATTGTGCCAAAGAGAGGAGCAGTGTCGGTTGTTTGGAGGTTTTTCAGTTTTAAAAAGTGCAACATGGACCAAACAACTTTTACTGCAAAAGCTAAAGCTGATGCCGGAGGAGGCAACACCAGCAGTTTGCTCCACCACCTAAACCGAAAGCATGTCACACAATACTGACAATGTATGAGATAAAGATTGACTTCCACGACATCAAGTGACGCTAGTGAAAAAGTAAACCCAAAGTCGAGTCAGGGGTCGCTTTGAGATGCGCTTGCTAGAGGGAAAGCCTACAAGGAGAAAAGTAAACAGTGGAACAAGATTACATAAAAGATGGCTTCAGGTACATGTTACCATGTTGAAAACACTTTTGACTGCAACTGTTTCATTCCTTCACCACATGAGACTCATGACCACTGTACTTCCTTGTAAATCTTTTCCTTTTGTGGTACCAAGCAAACCAGTATGAATACGTGTGATGACAAAATGTTTTTCTACACTATAGGCTCCTCCTGACAGTAGAATAAAAAGCCATTTTAAACCAAACTCCTTGAGTACTTTTTCATTTAAGTCTGTAAAAACATGGTGTAACACCAAGTCATGCAAAAAAAGAAAAATAAATAAATAAAAATATGATGATATACTGTAAAACCTGTGTAAGGTGATGAAAAATACCCTGATATTGTTTTTGGTCATACCGCCCACCACGACGCTGTCCAGTATTTTCACTGCTGCTGAGAGTGTACAGTTTGTCAAACAGCAGGACAGTGAATCCTCACAGAGAAAGTCAGATTTTGAATAGTTTGTCAAAATATTACGGCTCAGTTTTTCTCCAATCAACTGCATTTTTTTCATGACTTTCTCAAGATATTTTTAACTCTTTTCTTGGCAGAGGCCCTAGTACACAATCTCACTTTTTCTGTTATTGTCACACATGCAAATGTGTCAGTTAAAAGGCCTTTATGAACTTAAAGAGCCAATTATCTTAATGAGGCTATTAACTGACGACATTAGCTTGAATTTACAGATTATTTCACATGATAATGATTCCACAGAACTCCCTGTGGGTTTCAAACTGCAGATTCAACAGGCATGGAACTGCAATGAACCGTCAACCTCCCAGAATAGTAGATCATTGTGGACTATGTAAATGCTGTCACGCTTGAGGTCATGGTAATGCAATTTTCCCCAGTAACAGAAATGGTTGCAGTGTACTCCTCCTCCTTCTCCTCCTCCTCCTCCTCCTTCTGTCCACCACTCCGCCCACTTCAAACACCCCCCATTTAGCTGAGGATCTGGGTCTTGCACATGGCATCACAGTAACCGTGGAGGAAAAATACATCCATTTTAATCAGGCCAGCGTTGCGGCTGCTGCTCTGCTCTTGTCGCTATCTAATTTGCGTGACGTCTTGTTCAAACAGGCTCACACAATCTCAATCTGTGTGCTCGTACATGTGGAGCTGAGAATGAGAAGGAGGAGGAGGAGGAGGTGATGGTGGTGTATGCTATAGGGAGTGTGTGCACATCACAAGCACTAGTTTTTATTCACTGTTACCCCCAAAGGCCGTTTTTTCACAGTAGGCAGGAATTTAAGAGAAGGAAATCTGTGCAAGAAAAGCAGCCAAATGCAGCTGAACTCTGCTCGTCTGAGCTGCTTCATTATTTACCCTTCGTGCACACTCAAGCTGAAATGTTAAGCAACTGAATTAATACCATTATGCCAAAGTTGCTTTAATATTTTACGTACCTGGGGCTAAAAAGGAACCGTTACAAGCATCCAACCCTGTGCTGCTGTTCTATCTCCAAGACCTTATTTCAGATATTTCATTCACAGAACATGCCGTAAAATAACTACAGCTGATAAATTCATCAGATCATAGTGGCCAAGATTTACAACAAACTACAAGGTGGCAAAAAAAAAAAATCAAAACTACAGTGAATAAGTGCAAAGTAACTAAAATCCTGATTAAACTTGACCATGAAAGGCCTCTTCAGGTGACAGTCAATACAAACCGCGTCATCTTTTTACTTCATGTGAAAGTCCTGATCAGAGTCCAAACATGACCAGCTGATTTATTTGATATTGGCAAATAAAGATTTATGTGTGGTGGTCAATGGCAATAAAATGTACACGGATTTGAACAATTAGACAAATCGATTTTTTTTTAATTGTTTTGCTTGGTTGACTTGATTAATTTCATTATCGACCTGAAATAATCAAACCACCAAGAGAAAACTAGGAGTAGGTTATTAAAAAAAACAAAAAGAAAAAAAAAGAGACTTTGTAATATTGCAGTATTTCATGTGACGATATATCAATTCATAGATACCAAGTATCAATATTTTATTAAATAAATTCCTAATGAATGGTGCAAATACAAACACCACTTTTTATAATGGAACAATAAAAATCAGTTGACTTTGCAGCCCACTAGATGGTGCTAAGTGCTCACTGGGGAGGGAATTTTAAAAAAATGCAATAAAAAATTATTAAAGGGAGACGAATAGACTAAAAAATGTAACATACTGGATAAAACAGATGATGCTGAAAATGTTTTTACTTTGAGAAAATGATTTGCAGTTTAAGAAAGTGAGAAAATCACAATATATGATTCACAATACCCAACATATTGCAATATTGTGATAATATTGCATCATGACTTTACTTTGTTATGGTCGGCTACATACACTGTATTCTGGCTCAAAACGGTAAGGACATCCATCACACTCAAAGTCGTCGTCCGACATCTACATCGGATACATATTCTGCCATGTTGCACAAAAATAGCCGACCATTACAAAGTTACAAATCCTTATACCACTGAAAAAAGCCCCGGATGACCATAACAAGGAAGTTGAGCTGACATGGTGATAAAATGTAGGTGAAATGAGCGAGTTTCACGGCAGATAATGTCTTATTTAGAGGCTGCACTGCCGTGGCCCCGTGCGCTACTATCATATGGATACGAAGATATCGGATGGATCTAAATAGTGTCCGAAGGACTCCAAGCTGCACCAAAATTGTCTGGGTGAGTATATGAGCGTATTTATTCCTATAAATAAGGTCCAGGTGTCAAAAAACAGGAAGTTTCCTTTAAGTCCAGTTTGAACTAAGATGAAATGGTCGCAGGGAAAATTTCAGCAGAGTAAGCTGTTTCAGCTCGAGACTGAGCCGACAGACGGTGTCAATTGCAGTTGCTCTGTTGTCGGCAGCGTAAGGCACGAATGCTAATCAGCTCGTACCGATGTCACCTGTTGCTAAGAAGCTCAGCTCAGACTGGCCAATCAGGACAGGGAGTGAAGAAAGCATCACTGATTGGGCAAATAGATTGGGAGCAATAGGATTTTTACCAATCACAGAGGCACAGGAAAACACAGAGATCTCACGATACTCTCGAACTACATCACTTACCAATAGCTGTCTATGGGTACTATGACATTTTTTCCCAAAGAGAGTTTCCAGCAGCAGCTCTAAATATATGCTGTTTTGAAAATCTGAACCTATTAAACTTAAAATTGGACCCATTTTGGACATTTCCTCATGTTCCCACAAAGTTGAAATTGATGTTTAAAGGTTCTTTTGACAACTTCAAGTATCACCATCTTGATCACTGAAGACCCAGAGATGTCGTGTGGTGCCAAGTTCCTTGTAACCTAACATTGGCTCAAAAACCTTTGATCAAGAAGTAGCCTACACAAATCATTTTGGACCTGATAAGAAAAAAACCCCAAACATAATTAATTCACAATAATAATAATTTTTGATGGGAGGAAAAGCACTACTTTTATTCAGCACCTTTCGAAAAACTCTGGCCTATTTTTTTCCTTTTTTTCAACCAGTATTTCCTATAAGTCTATTTATTTATCACACGACTTGTGTTATGTCACCTTTAGGCCTGTACCTGTCTCACCCAACACTGGCCCAAAAAAAGTTGTTGCGAAGGTATTCATAATGTTATGTTGAAGATTTGAATTTTTGTGGAAAATTATATTGATAAATGTTGATGACTCACCATGCACATAGGCCAGACATATTTTGCATCCAATGACTGCCTCGAAAACACAAGTTTACAACATGGAGGCTTTCAAAAAACACAACATAGCCTATCTTTATTCACCAATTTTGGCAAAACTGGATCCCAGGCTTTTTTAATGGAGAAAATACTCTCTGGTTTTGCCTGATGATCTCTGGCTGCTCTTCGCAGGTTAGCTTGGTTAGCCACGCAGCTGATGGTATCCATATCACTGACTAATTCTGACTGTGGGTTCATCTTACTGTAAGCACCCATTCGATTTGCTGTATAAATAAAGAAACAAATAAATAAATAAAATGTAAAGAATACAATTAATGAGTATAGGCCTAGTTGATTTAATGGGACCCCCACAGTGAGGGCACATGAACTTGTGACATCAAATACAGCTGCTAAAACGTGAAAAACCGGAACGCTGGTGTATCAAAAAACTGATAATATGTCCAATGAAATCATCTGTTTTCTTATGTCACAGCGTGTTTCCGTGACCCACTTTCGTCTATCTTCATGTGACCGCCGGTGAGATCTTCCTTCCCGCGAACAGCCCGCCTCTTTCAGCTGAGGTCTGCAGTGAGCTGGCTCTGCCGGCCAGTGAAGGGTTAAACTGGGAGTTTGCAGCAGTCTCTCCTTTCTGTCCACGACATTCAGCGGAAAACATCTGACTCCTGCTCGTTTGCGGAGCTCTGTTTGGCTTTTTACTCATTTTGTGCCGGAGCCGCGGAGGCGACACGGGGAGGAAAATCGGCGTTTCTCCGGCGGGATTTCACACAGGTAGGTCACCGTGCGGGTAACATTTTCCATCCATGCATTAATTAACTCTCCACCGCAGGACCACAGGTAGCTGAACCGTTTTACAGTCGTTTAAATAATTGAGTTCGCCTAAAAGCCCTGATAGTGTTTACATGTAGTTTTGTGCGTAAAACAAACAGATGTTTACTCATTTTTTCATTAACTGTAGCAAAGGCATGTGAATTTAGATGGTAAAACTTTCAGCATTTAGTGTCGTCATTTGTGACTCATTTAGTGGTAATTTTCCGTCAAAACTGTTGCAATAACAGACCATATAGCGCACTTTTCTTCCTCTAAGCTTTATTTTTTGGAGCACAAAATATGAACAAGCATCTCCTTTAATCGTTTTACACAAGATTGTCAGTGTTTGCAATCTTTTCTACACAAACTCCATCCCTGTGTTGGTGCAAAACAACTTTTTTATTTCCTCTGAAAGTGTTTGCATGCCCTTTGTGTTCACAGTGGGCCTGTGGTATTTCACCATCTCATTCACTTGCAGACTGAGTCATTCCCCCTGATTTCCTCCAGATGTGCACTAGTTTACGTTTCCTGATGGCCCAGGATTGTGACATTTCTGCTCTTTCGCTGCAGTTATTCTGCTGACAAATATGAATCCACACTTGTCCTCTTCTGTGACTGAGTGTTGCTCGTGTTTGTGACACTGGATGCTGTGAAAAGCCGCCGATTTTGCCTCTCCTTCATCTGGTAGTAGTGACTTCCTTCTGTTGTTAAAATGTAAACCTGAACAGCTGACATTTCACCCTTTTTATTAGCCTTTTCATCCAGCTAGTGGGACTCTGACACCACTGTGAGTTCCTGGAGGAGTGCGGTCATGTGTCAGGCTTGTGTAAAAGTGAGCATCAACAAGTGTTTATGGTTAATGTCTTGTTTTTTTATGCTTCTTTGCGCAGCGACAGGAACAGCATGTGTGTCTGTGTGCCCTGCAGGAATTCAGATGTCAGCACAGAGATTCAAACATACAAGGGCTTTCCCTGTGTGTTCCCTTCACTTAAAAAACTGTCAGAAGTGGATAAAATGAAGGTTTTATTGTTTTACAGCTGTCCTGTAATGCATCTGACTTAGCCTTTTATCGGAAAAGCTGTTTAAATGCCTTCATGGTGGGAAAAGTCTGGTGTTTTC
Source organism: Naso brachycentron (assembly GCA_029874485.1). Taxonomy (NCBI): domain Eukaryota; kingdom Metazoa; phylum Chordata; class Actinopteri; order Acanthuriformes; family Acanthuridae; genus Naso; species Naso brachycentron. The sequence goes on along the minus strand of JAQFJA010000011.1, from coordinate 22,896,127 downwards.
TCTCTGCACGAGCTTCTTGGGTGAGACTTAGATTTGGTCAGAGTTTATTTCTAGAGAGATAACAGCTGGCACAAACCCGGAGCACTCATTGAACTTTAATGTTGCCATCTGTTATCTAATCTTCAGTGGCTTCCACTTCCTTAATGAACCAAATAAATTACCCCCCCCTTATTGATTTCATTGTAAACAACACATCTGAACCGGACTGCGATCGTGCATTTGCATTTGCATGATCACACAGGTGCACGGGGAATTGCCATCCCCTGAGACTCTTCATCCCGATTCCACGTCGTCATCAAGACTCAAATTACCGTTTGCAGTCGCTCAGATGGGCATCACGAGATCTTTTGCTTTGCTAGCGTAAGATTAACCTCAGGTAATTGCTCAACCTTTGCCCACTTTCAACCTTTGGTCTAAGCTACAGGATTCACAGCCTCTTTACACTGGTGTTCCAGCCAGTGCAGCGTCTTGAACTGGTCCTAAAGGTATGTACGTCCCGCACAGAGCCAAGTTTGGGTTGGTTGTATTCCAGCGGTTTTGCAGAGCAGGAGGACTTTCTGGCTTTTTTTTTGTCTGTCTGAATGCTTGCATTGTTACCGCTTTTCTGCTGCAATTGTTTGATTTATTGAGTGACTTAAATTGGTGGCATTGATGGATTCCCGTGAAATAAGTTTATTATACTTACATACAGTCCACTGTGGTGTTGTTTTTGTGTCATGTGACGTGGCCTTGGGTTTCCTGTACAGTAAATGCAGAGCTATTCGTGACTAACGTCCAGTATGTTGACAGACAAATTGATGATGAGATTTTTTTGTGATAATGATGTGCAGATGCGCCGGAATAGCAGCTTGCTTCTGAGTCGCAGCTCACTGATTTTGGACGGGAGTTTTATGGGTCTGGCAAATCACATGATGTGACACTGACAGCATGAGTACAAAATGTGATTTTCTCTGTCCATCTGTGCTGTTACGTTGATGATGATCCTCCCTGAGAAGAGTTCAATGACAGGAAGAGAGCAGGTTTAAGAGGTGCAGGACCTTTCAGCTAATTTGCTCCTTTACAAGGCTGAACAACTGACGCAGCGTATGTAAAGCTGTTTGTCTTCTTGTTCTTATGAGTCTCATGTTTTATGGGTCATGTGTCCTCTTGCGCTTTCTGTCAGGAGAGCGTTTCTATAGTGGTAAATGATTGTTGAGGAACAAAAATCTTTTTAGCAGTCACTTGCAAAACCATTCTAAAAGTAACTAAATATACTAGTTGATGCCCTTGTTTGCAGTTTCACCAGGAAACCTTCCATCTTCTTCTCCTTTTTCTTCTCTTTCCCCACACGCACTGTGTCACTTCACTTTTTCTGCTCCAGACAAATAATAAGAAAAGCATGTGTGGGTGTTAAGAGTCATCTGTTTGCCTGACCTCGCTGCCCCTGAACACGGAGCTGCCGTCTGCTTTACTCCCAAACGTCCGCTTGACAGTGAGGCTCACTCCGCACCATGTCTGCAGAGGTGGAGAACAGCGCACCTGTCCCCGCCGACCCCAGCGTCCCGCCCGCAGCTTCAACCGCCCTCACCCCTCCCACCTCACCTTCCACATCCAAGGTCCCTTTCAGGAAAGAGAAGAAGAAAGGTAGGTATTGGGAGATGCAGAGGTTGTTTTAATACCATGTTGAAGACACTGGATTGTCTAGTCTTGGAGAAGTCATAGGTTTCCTGTTTTTTTTTTTTTTCCCAGTCCCAGAGAAGACAGATGAGTACCTGCTGGGCAGGTTTCACGGGGATGGCGTGAGGTACAAGGCCAAGCTGATTGGCATCGATGATGTCCCAGAGGCCAGAGGTGACAAAATGTGTCAGGACTCCATGATGAAACTTAAGGTGCAGCATGCAGGCTTGAATTGTGCCCTGCTAGCTTTGTAACTCATGAACTACATGAAGGGATTTAAAGCTGGTATCACTAATTTTCAAGTAATACTTCATCTGTGATGTGTGTACTGTGCGCACATTTACAGGCACATCAACAGCATCAGCAGCCTTTCAAAGGAATTAGGACCCGACTGATTTATGGGCTTGCCAACATTACTGACTAATATTGGCCTATCACAGATATATCAGTATCGAGGTGTTTGTTCTCAATTATGCGTTTATATTACAACTGTTCAAGGCCGGAAGAAATGCTTGGACAAGTTTTTTAAAATGGTGGAATCACGCAGTTTGCCCAGCAGAGGGCGGTCCATTATTTAATAACTAATATGTGAAGTGTTTTCTGTTCCTGCACAGATTAAAATATTTTATCGCTGCCCAATATTGGTTTTGGTATCGGTCCCAACAATCCCATATCAGTCGGGCCCTAGAGAGAATGCATGTTTGCTTTGGACGTGTCCTCAACAAAAGACGCCAGTGTGCTTGAAATGTAGAGCTTTTAATTATTTCCATGTTTTGATTACTCACAAAAAAAGAAAAACAGAACAGTCTGCATTATTTTTATTTAATACCAGGGTATGGCAGTAGCTGCTCGGTCCCAGGGCAAACACAAGCAGAGGATCTGGGTCAACATTTCCATGTCGGGCATCAAGATCATTGATGAGAGATCAGGAGTGAGTTCTGCCATTTCCTTTCAATTGTTGTCACATCACACTGTGGTGCTCATTCAATTTAGCTTGACCTGCTAACAAAACATAATGTCTGTGCAACTCAGGTGATTGAACATGAGCATGTGGTGAATAAGATCTCCTTCATCGCCAGAGATGTGACAGATAATAGGGCATTCGGGTATGTGTGCGGAGCAGAAGGGCAGCATCAGTTCTTCGCCATAAAAACTGCAAACCAGGTACCACTCGCTCACACATTCACGCTCTGTCACAGCGCGGACAGGCTGGATATGAGGACCAGCGATGACTCTCTTTGTCACTGTACAGGCAGAGCCGCTCGTCATCGATCTGAAAGATTTGTTCCAGGTCATCTTCAACATGAGGAAGAAAGAGATGGAGGCCTCACAGAAGGTAAGTGATTGGAGGCAGTTGACTGTAGACTGGAATAAGTGAAAACATCACTTTTCTCACAGAGAAGCACTTTAGTGTGGTCATGTGGGAGGTTTGACAGGGTGTGTGCACCTCCTGCGTGTCAACACTGCCTCTCTGTGTTTTTCCAGTGAATCACATCGGCAGAGCTGCCTCTGAAATGATGCAAAATGACACATGCCTGAGTGAATTAAGAAAACAAGTATGATTATTAACAGTCTGCCTCTGGTTGCAGGTTGAAAATGGCAACCCTGTAGTTGAGGTAAGCTTTTGGAATGACTTTTTCTCTACAAACAGTCCGTCTGACTCCTCCCTCTAACCTTCCCCTTTTTTTTATGTTGTTTTCAGAATGGAAGTGATGCCTTGCTGAGTGTGGACGGTGCAGTAAAAACTGCCCAAGTAAGAACTCCTGCTCTGTTGTGTTTGCAGCACGACATTAATTGCATTGATTTATAGTAGCTGAGTAAATACAGTGTATGCCTGTTTCTTTTTGACATCCAGCCAGTGGAGCAGCTTGACCTTTTTGGAGACATGTCAACCCCTCCAGACATCCGGGCTCCAAACGTAAGTGTGGTGCCATCATGTAAAATGTTCCCTTTATGAGGGCATCATAGTGGAATTAGAATTATAGCTGGGCATTTGGAGTTTTTTTTTCCCCAATATTTTTCTATAAAAAGTGCTTTCACTGCATTATGGTTTGATCGATGCTGCCTCTTGATTTGATTTATCATATTTATAAAAAACAAAAATGGCTCCCCTGAATCATCTCCCACCTCTCATTCCATGTGTGTGAGCTCAATTCTGAAGAGGTCACCATTTTTATGTGCTTGATTATCAGATTTTAAATTTAATAAACTACATATATTTAGACTTTAATCAGAATGATCTCTTAAGAATTGAGTTCATGCTTCATTTGTACCAATCATTGTTGTTCATCAAACCTGTAAAGCTGCTACTAGTAGAATCTATGACTGAGACATTAGTGTTGGCTTTGGCGACACCTGGAGGCTCACATCGGTAGTGTTTTACACATTGTTGTGATGATTGTAGAGATATAAGAAAGTAAGAATTAGTTAGGACCTTTATTTTTCAGTTTGGGAGAGATGGACTCCAAACTATGAAACTTAATCTTTTGAGTCAAATATTCCACAGGTAGCAGCTTTAAATTCTCGTGCCTTTCCACACCATGTGATTCATTTTTCATTTTGTTAACACATGTTTTTCCTCCTCTGCAGAACTGATTCATAAATCTATTTTTGTTTCTCTCCCACTGTCCCTCTCATGTTAACCAGGACTCTAATGACATTCTCTTGTTGGACTTTTCCGCTGAAGTTGACAGCAATCAGAATTGCATAAAGGGAAACTCCTTTGTAACTTCCTGTGCTCCCCAGACAGAGAATCCCTTTTCCTCAACATTTGGCTACTTTCCAACCCCAGACACCGACCCTTTCAGAGACGACCCCCTTTCTAAGTCACCCGAAAATGTACCCATCTCCCTAAACAGCACTGCTGGCAGCACGAGTAAGACATTTATTAACGGTGGTTTGAATGGAGACTCAGAAAACCTCAGTCAGCAGATAAATGGGTTATCTAGTAAGACCATGATCCTCGCTCTCAGTAATGGACAGTGGCCACTAGGGGGCCAAATAACTCAGGGCCGCACAACTGCCATAATGGATGGGAATGAATCTGGACTGGTTCTCTCAACCAAAAACCCATTTTTTGACTCATCTTTGAAAACCGACCCAGCCTCTAACGGCATTACTCAACACCCACAACCCCCAGTGACTCCTAGCAAGGATTCAGTAGTCATAAATCCGCCCCCGCAGAGCTCTAAGGCTGGACGCGGTCGACGGAGTGCAAAGGTGAAATTCCTAGCTGGATGAATAACGGTAGAGTTGCATGTGTGATGCCTAAAAATGGGTTATATGCACATTTTTGTTTGCTAACACCTCCCTTTCTGAGCATTTGGGTTATGCACAGGACATGCCAAAGGATGCATTTGGTTAAGATAAGATGCAAAGCCTGTAATTAAGGACTGCAGTTAAGGACTTGCTGTTTGGATTCCTTCTGTGTTTATGCATGCACCGCTGGTCACATCCTTCCCTATCCAGCTTGAGTGAATGACACTTTGAATTACTGCTGAATCAGCTGTACCCTTTGTCTCAACCTCTCTTAATCTGTTTTCTAACATTCATGCTTCAGTGATAAAAGCACGGGTAAGTGGCAAAGCATGCATATGTATAAGTGTTACAGCAGATACTGTAGTATTTATTCACTTCTGTTTATGAAAGATAGGTTAATCTTAATTTATTAGTTAAATGTATTAATGTCAACCTGGTGCAACTATACTTCATATTTTTGCTTTATTTTTTGTGAATAGTCCACAGCAAGTGACCTGTTTGGAGCAGAGCTGTTCGGCGCTCCTGCTCCTTCTGAAGGTTCATCTGCTTCAGATGACCTTTTCAACAGTACACCTGCCAACTCCACTCCCTCCATAACTGCTCTGGGTAATACACAAGAGGGGAATTTTGTGTCTTATTCAAATATTAAGATCGTGTTTATTCTTTACCTTTAATTCTCGTTTCATATTCCTTTTTTTTATATTCAGGGGATCTTCAGTTGGGTCCTTCAGCCACCACAAGCATCCCTGCTGCAGGCATGTGGGGAGCCTCCACCGCTGCACCCTCCATGTTCCCCATGCAAGGAGCAGTAGCTCCAGGTCCTGGGCTCAGCTTCCCACAGCCAACCGCCTTTGGTGGTCCACCCATGCCAGCCGCAGCCTGGGGCCAGCCGATGCTATCTCAGTATAGTGCCCCGCCTTTATCCCCACCCCACATCTTCCCCGCAAGTGGTGCTCAAGGCTGGGGTCAGGCCGCTGCCACCAATCCTTTCCATACTGGTGCATCAGGTCCAGCACGCCCCCCTCCTAGGCCACCTGCCAAGGAGGCCCCTGTAAGGGTAGAAAACAGTGCCTTCACAGCTTTGGACCCCCTAGGTGATAAAGAGAAGAAAACAGGAAAGGACATGTTCAAGGACTTCAAGCTTGCCAAACCCCCTGCCATCCCAGCAAGAAAAGGGGAGCTAGAGTCCAGCTCTGGGCTCGGCAGCAACCAAAGCGGAGCATTTGATCAGTACTTTACCAGTAAAGTGGGCCTGCTTCAGGATGCTGCAGATCACGATGACTTTGATGTCAAGCAAATGACAGCAGTTGTTAATGGTAAAGCAGTTGCAGCCAGGCACTGCAGTGCATGTGGTCAAAATTCTCAAAATCAAGATTTGTCTTTAATTGTGTCCTCTGTCGTCATGTGCCTGTTTAGATGCTCCCAAAGCAGCTCCTGCCCCAGCAGCAGCTCCGGCCTCCATCCCCGGCCTCCTCGATGCCGCCTTCTCCTCTGCTCCCGTCGCCAACAGTCAGGACATTTTTGACGAAGCATTCGGAGCTCCAGATTCCAGTCCGTTTGGAGTGCCGCCTGTAGCTATGGTACGGAAATTCACACAGGCAAATAATTTAACCACATATACTTTTGCAGTGAGTGTTTTTAATTTTGACCTTTTTCTTGAATCTTACAGCAGACGGCTACTGTCACTCAGACTTCTGGTTCAACAGATGCTTTCGGGGATCCCTTTGGAAATCCCTTTGCCTGACCAAGACTTGTAAAAGTATGAAAGTATGTTAGTATTTATTTATTCCTTAACTAAATTCATCCATACAGAATGAGCATGATTTTGACTTTTTTCTCTTCTCTCTGCCCCCACAGTTGAAATGAAGTGAAAGGAGCAAATAAAGATCTTCACATCACATTAAAAAACATCTTTGGGACGAGCTGCTGCAGCGAGCGCAAGACAATCCAAATGATGAACTCTTCTAACTCCTGTCCTTGACCCTCATCTTCCTTTACACCTTGACCTCTGATGTTGTTTTTTTCTGTCCAATCAGTAGTTCTCTTTATTTCTAAAGACCACTGATCTAAGAAGTAAATGTTATGTCATGATCTGCTGAGGAAAGAAATGCAGTGTGTGAAAGACGGCCCGTCCAAAGAGGTTCATTGCAGATGCTGTTTGTGTTAAAGAAATAAAATAATTCATTCGTAATGCTTCAAGTTGTTGACAGTTCTTTCACCTTCCTCAGACTGACTTAGTGAATCGACAGTTTGCAGTTGACTGGAGGTTCAGGAGTCAGAAAATAAAACCTTTAAGGATTCTTGAAATGTCATGAAAGGTCAGAGTTCTGGCTGCGTGCCTAAACACTGAAGGTTTCTTTGTTCTCTATGTCAGCACTCAAAAATGTTTCTACAAGCTCTTTTTTTGAGTTGTTTCTCTTGTCTTTGCACTCAGTTTAAATGGAAGACATGGAACATAAAACTTTTGGCACACGCTGGTAGAAAATATGGTGAACATGTAGGCGCACCAGAACGAAAGACAGGAATTTATTTTAAATGCATATTGTTGGTAATGTTTTTTAAGAATCTGTATTGTAATTTACTATTGTGGAGACAATGTCAAATTTTGACAACTTCACATTCTATAAGACTACTAAATGAGAGATTCATTTCAGAGTGCAAGTTTCTCTTTTGGTAGCTGTAAAAACTAACCCACTAACCTATGTACATATATCATATAAGAGGGGAGGCTGATGTGAAAAACAAAATCAACCCTCTCGGCCTCTGTTCTGTTGCCACCAGTGTTATATAGACTACTTGATATGTAGGTAGTAGAGGTCCAGATATGCCAGAGTGAATGTGCCACCTGTCTTATTTTGCAGTTTAGTAAAGGGAGAGTCAGATTTTTTTGTTTGTAAAATGTTTAGCAAGTAAAGTTTCCACAGTCCTGTGGAGATATGAGTTTGGCAGACTTCTTAACTAAAATAAGAAATGATTTTATACTTCACGAGTATTTTTATATTTACTTTTTACTTTAAAAAACACACCTAAATAATTCTTCCACAAACAACCAGGTATTTCTTTTTTTTGCCTTTCTTTTTTTTAATGTTAAAATTACTTCAGACCAAAGGCCAACATTGCCTCTGACGGACTGATCTTGCCTCATTCTGCTCGTTGAGCGATCTGACTACATTTCCCACAAGCCCTTTCTCTGGCGTAAATACGGCGTCATGAAAAACATGGCGGATTAGTGTGTGCATGGGGTCCGCTACTTAGCAGCCGCCTTTTCGATAGATGAAAGGTTATTTCTCCCACAAAACGAAGTATTCTTAAACAGGTACGTTGTTACCAACTAAATAACATACTCAGGTGTAATAAAATGATATGTGTAGCCGATTTAGCCTCCTAATATTAGCAGGAAGACGGTCCAAGTCCCGTTAGACTCACACACTAAAAGTGTTGACATGCGAGTTTGAGCTCAGCTTTGGCACTTTTTGACCTGTTTTGTTCATTATTGACTCGTTTTTCAGAGCGTGCATTGCTTTTAGATGGTTTGTTTGTTTATTTTAAATGGGTTTTCTTTACGGTTTGACGTAACGGCTTCTTTGCTGTCAACGACTCCAGTTCAGCCATTTAAACGGATTGCTGTGGTTTACACAACGGTAACGTAACTTATGTTAACGTTATATAAAAATAACGTATTCTTGCTAGTCACACGGTATTCAAGTCATGGTTTTCCGCATTGTTGCTCTATTTATCCAACGTTAATCAAATTCCTAACGTTGAACGTGCTGAGCGTAATAATTTAACGTTAGGTGCTGTAACGTTGAGCCTCTTCCCTAGAGTGACAGTGTTTTACAGTTTACTCAGTTTTCATTGTTTCAAATGGCAGAATAACTTATCAGGAAACAAGTTTGTAACAACATCACAATTGGTTCTATCACATGAGTATGATTATTGTTGTATCGTGAATGAAAGGGTCATTATCATAGACAGGAAGAAATTACAGGAGTGAGAGAAGTACTTCCTTAAACACTAACTTACTTATACACAATTTACTACAATCCCTTAGTTAAAAAAAAGTAAAAAATATTGTACTGGTCTAGAATACTCAATTCCAAAGAAGTCCTTTCATCAAGTTACTCAGGCAAAAACAGCACTATCAGCAAAGTGTATTTCAAGTATCAAAAGTCAAAGTAGACGTAATGCAGACGGTTGCCTATCCAGGATACTATATAATGGGACTTGTATCACTAAGAAAAACACACAAAAGCATTTAAAGTGATTTTGTCGTGAGATTCAATATACAGCATAAAAACTACTTTTCCAGTGTGTTCGACAAATATTAAAATTGACTTACCCAGGTTACATGCCTCAGTGATGATGGAGAGGTGTTTGAAATTTTCCTCCCCTTTCACTCGATACACGCTTAAAATATTGTAAAATAAATGATTAATGCAATTTGATGAGCTTATTCAATACCAGGTGTGTATTATATATCTTTTTTCTTCCTTGGAATGGTCATGTTTTTTTTTTTTCCCACAAAAAGCGTTTGCATAACCTAGTCTGCATCGATCTCAAAAGATTTCTGTCTGAAAGACCAGATCTTTTTTTTTTTCTTTTAATGATAATTACACAAAAACTAAGCACTGAAATAACAAACAGGACTCAACCAACTTGACCCGTAGGTTATTTAATGTATAAATATCATGGTGTGTTTCAGACTTTCAATTATATGTGCATTATATTTTAGCTTGTAGCTTTTCAATTCAAGTGAATGGGGAGGAAACTTTCAAACACCTCCCCTTCGTCACAGAGGCATGTAACCTTGGTATGTCAGTTTTATTATTTGTTGAACACACTGAGAACTAGACTTTATGCCACATATTGAATCTTGTGACAAAATCACTTTAAATGTAGTAATTTGACAATGTGGAACCAATTTGAGGTACTTTCTGTACTACTACTGCAACATGTCTTATCATTTGAGCATATGATTGTGCTTTGCATTGTGTATGTTAAAAGAGTCATTTTGCATTTAAAGGCAAAAACTGTGTAGGTCAATTTGACTCTTTGCACTCAGAGACTTGCACAAATAATACAAGAGTAAATGGCAAATATTGTCAAAATACATTCAGGGAAAAGATTTGGGTGCTTTTGTTTCTATCCAGTAGTTGAAGTTCTACAAAGATCTGAATCGAAGAAACATAATTAAATCATTGATGCAATAAAACCTGTGCATGTATGGTAGTTGTTTATAGTCATATGTCGTTTTCTGTTTTTCACAGCACCTCAGCTTTGATTCCCTCTGTGTGTGTGTTTTCAGGTCAAAATGTTTCGTCGATCAAGATTTAGTGTTCGGCCCAATGTCAGTACGGCAGGGAGAGCAGCAGCAACACCCCAGGAAGCCCCTTCAGTGAACCAGGATGCCAGTGAGACCCCCAAAGATGCCAGTGAGAGCAGCACTGCGACTACTGTAACAGATAAGCCTGTTGTCACCCCAACAGAAAACCCTTCAGCCTCCGGGTAAGTGACAAGCATTAAATTGCTCCTGAAATATATTTTACTGCTACTTTTCTTTTGTATAAGAACTATTCTTGCTACTGTTTAGAGATGGCAATGACCAAAATGGAGAGGGTACCAGCTCTTCAGCAGCAGTCCAGAGACGGAAGCGTTTTTCTGTCAAGCCCAAAGTGGCTCCAGGTCGTCCCTCCTCCCTCGCTCGGACGCCAAAGTCCCCAGTCAAAGCACTTTTAGAAACTCCTGTTGAAGTCAGTGTGTCAGACCTTGACAAGCCATCAACATCCAGCCAAACTGCCACTACAGCAACCTCTCAAGGACTTCAGTCTCCAAGGCGACGGAGACATTCAGAAGAGAGCAAACAACCCAACATGCAACCTAAACCCACCCTCATCCCTTCTGATAGTTCAGGGCCTTCTGCTGTTCCTCCTACCGAGGACCCGCAAGAACAAACACATCTACCTGCACACAGTGGCAAACAAATAGAAAGTATGTCAGATGGTCAAGTTAAAGAAGCTCCTTCCAGGTTGCGAGATAAAGTCCCACCATCTCTACCTGACAAAGAGGCTAATGAGATTTCTGAGAAAGCCAAGACCCTTGTGTCATCTAAGAGCGGGCCTTCAATGTCACAAGCAGCGTTCTCACTGAGTCGACTCCTGAACGACCCGTCAGACATACAGAGGCTCGAAAAGGCGCGAAAGCTCAGAGAGTTGCTCAGAAAGGAGATGCACAAAGAAAAGGTGAGTTAAGATTAGTTACTAGGCACACTTCTATCTCTTTTCGTTCAACGTATAGATACACTCTTGAATATATTTTAGTAGATTGCATTAAAAGGATTTTATTGTTTCAATGTTGCAGAGAATTAGGAAACCTAAGTCGTGTGCAAAGGAATTTACTCTAGATCCTGCGAAAATGACCATGAGGGATCTGATCCGTTACCTACCAACATCCAACCCCATGACGTAAGTGTCTCCTCTGCAACTTAGTCACACTTTTGAACATTCAGTTCAGTATTTATCCGCGGAGATCATGTTAATTATCTTGAACCTTTTTTGTCAGGAAGGTATTTTTGTGTCTTATGTGACTATAATTTGCAATTTTACAGATCTAGTTTGGAAGACCCAGCTGCAGAAAATGAGACTGTGATCCCACCTTCTCCAGGAAGAGAAGAGTAAGTTTATCTCATCAACTTTCATCAACAAAATGATAAAGTTTTCACTCCATTCAGTCTCACCTTATTTTGTCTGTGCTTACACAGTACCGTAAAGGATTTTGTGTTTTTATAATGTAATAGTCAGAATAATGCACTACATTTCTAATCAGTATCTCTATCAATATCTGTATTTTCTATGTTAACATCATAAGGCAGAAGTTTGCATAATGAAAAATACGGGTATAGCGACTCTACTTCGAATTGTCTCAAAGTTTGCGATGAAATTCCTGCAGGTCTCCAGAGAGAGCGCAGGAACCTGAAGTCCCGCCTAAAATTGCAAGCCCGAGAGGGGAGGAGGAGGAGCAGGCTGCAGAGGAGGAAGCAGAGGAAGAGCAGGAAGAAGCGCTCATGGTTCCTCAGGTTAAAGTAGCAGAGGACGGCTCACTGATCATTGATGAAGAGAGGTCAGTGGACATCTATAAGTTATGAAATGCATCCTTTTATCAGCCGATTAATCAGCAGTCAGCTTTTTCCTGCTTCAAACTATCGTCATTAAATCGGCCATTAAAATCCAGCATCGGTCAACCTCTGTTTAAAACCTGCTGTGTATCATTACAGTTTGGGTAGTTAGTTTCTTTTTAAAGGGTTGGTTCAGTTTTTTTGAAGTGGGGCTGTATGAGGTACTTAT
>JAQFJA010000011.1:22758245-22768926 GCA_029874485.1 Naso brachycentron | reverse complement strand
TAACACCTGTAATTTTACTTTTACTTAAGTAGGTTTTGTTTGAAGTATTGTACTTCACTACATTTTAAATCACATCCATTACTGAATTTTTAAAAAAGCTGAAACAATAAGTTTCTCCAAGTTTTCTGTGCGCTGGTGCTGCAACTGCATGCCAGTAACTGTCCATCAGAAGGTGAACAACAGTCAGTCACACACACGCCCAGACAGCAAAGGGGCATTTTTGCGCAGATATGGAGCGAGACGGAGATGAAAATTTGATATTACAACACCCAACAACCCCCAGAAAAGTGACTAAGTAACTTTTACTCTGAGTACATCTTAAATGAGCAACGTTTTACTTTTGCTTGAGTACATTTTTACACCAGTAATTTTACTTTTACTTAAGTAAAATTTTATCAAGATAACAGTACTTCTACTAAAGTAGATTTTTTTAATACTCTTTCCACCCCTGAACCCCATTCACTGCCATTTATGTTGAAACAGGGTATAAAAACACTAAAGGACACGTGAAAGTTGCTAGGTATAGGTAATTCTTCTAAAGAGAATGTCTGCGTTTATTTGGTCAAAAATCACTAAGCAAGAGAGAGAGGGGAGCCAGGAACCGTTGAGACAAAAGTTATTATGCCTGGAAAAGTGGTTCCTTAAAAGTGCTGCCTTCTTAGCTCGAATATTAGCGTGAAGGATTTTGACACAGACTTTCTTTTTAACTAATGCTGTCACACATATATGGCTACTTTCTGTAATGTTTACTGAATACGGACAAAATGTAAACAAACACCATATCTCACAGATGAAGCTATTTGGGGAAAAATGGGTGGGGTTTCTGTAACTGATGTTTCCAATGTTGACCAAGGACAATGACATGTAGTAACCTTTAACAGCATATCCCAAATGTAATTTAAACTAGAATACGATCATACCAGGTGACTGATATGTATGTAATCTAAACATAGTGAAATTCTCAGCTTGCACAAAGACAAGAAATGCAACACTGCAGCAAATCTTTGTTCTGATTAATTTTCACAGATTTACACTTAAAATGCCGGTGTTAAAACCGTAAATGTTATCCAAGCCTGTGCAATAAAAATGCAGGTAATCTTTCAAATTGCATTGTCTTGTGGACTGCATATGCACAAGAGTTTTCATGAGAGGCTATTCTCAAAAGAGACGTCAGTTACTGTTTTTGGTTTTAAATTAATAAATTAATAATTATAGAATTCCAGGCTTGTAAACAGGATTTTCTGGTGAGTCGTCAGTGCGTTGTGTAAACAGATGAATCAGACTATGACATAACGTGATGTATTGGCAACAGAAACATTTGTATGACTGTCCTGTATTTAAAGCCAGATGACTACTTCAATGCAAATGTCTTCAGTTAGTACATTAAACCAGCTCAAATGCATAGAAACCAAACGCAGCCTTCGTCAATGGTGCCCCAAAGCCACTGAATGTACCATATCAAGAAAGCCACCTTGAAAAATATTTTTAAAAGAAAGCTTAAAACCTAATTTTTCAGTTTAGCCTTTAATTAGCTGTGAAGGCTCGAAATCTAAAGTGCAACTTTGCCTCACACCCTCTTCTCTTGCATTTCTTTAAAATGTATTTTAATGATTTTATGCATGATATGTGCTCTAATTTTATCTTTATGTTTAAAATATTTTTCAGTGGGTTTTATATTTCATCTTATCTCACTTATGCACTCAATACGCTGGAAAGTTTTATCCTTCTTTTTTATCTTTTTTCTACCTTTATCATCTAATGTTTCTTATTTTCCGTCTTATTTTCCATTAATTATGACATTCTAACCCTGTTTTTATGCAGCTGATTCCATTTTTGATAAGTGGTTTTATCATCCATTGTATTTTAGATTAAAGCTCTATTTCTATTATTATGTTCATTCTATGTCTTTTGTTTTATGTGAGGCACTCTGAGCTGCATATATACATACATGCAAGCATACATGCATGCATACATGTATACATACATGCATACTTACATGCATCTACTGTATATGTATACATGGGGTGGCTGTGCACCTCCCACACAAGAACATGATCTACAGCCTGGTGTCAAATTTCTTTTCCATTATATTGCTGTCATTACATCCTGGCAGGAGGTGCACTGCTTTTACAAGAGATGAAAAGACCTCATTTTATTGTCCATTTCCACCTACTGTTAATGCCTACCTCCTTATATATAACTACCTTTCACATCAGCACTGGAGGTGGTCATTCCTCGCCTCCGAACACAAAATTATCACCGATTGTTCACGCCCAGATGGGCTTGTACTGGTAGCACGTGCGACCACGTGCCTTGAGATCAGGCCTTTATCTAATTTTGAATCGATTGTTGCATGTTTGCTTCTCTCCACAGAAAGGCCAAGCTGCTCTGCAGTGGAGTCAGAATGCCCACAGCAAGATTTTTAAAAAAGAATGTGGAAGAGAGAAACTTTTATCTTTGCTGTCTTGACTTCCACTTGATTTCCAATAACTTTAGACATGCATGTTTGTAATATGTTGCTCTATCATACAAATGTGTGCATGTATGTCGGGGATCCATGTAATTGGTATTTATGTGTCTTTTTCCTTTGGCTTTTAATATATGAAACCCTTAATCATTGTGTCTTATATGCAACTAACAACAACGAAAATTGAATATTGTGTAGGAGATACATACCTTGTACCTCAGGGTAACCATGCACATGCGAATGATTCATTCAATATATAATACTACGCTTTTGTCTAAGCTGTCTATTATTGATCGCAGTGACTGATATATGAATAGTGAGCATTATATTATTGAATTAAATAGAAAAACACACCCAATGCATTGATTTCCATTCTAGTCTTCTGTACTATAATTGCACCTTTTGGTGATTCACATCCTTGTAGCCTCTAAACTACAGAGAACAATGGTGAATTGTAAAGTGAAGCACATTAAGTATTGCACACAGACATTGTATGTATACATATATTGAACAAGCTTTGCAACACTACTGAAGCCTGAAGAATGTTGGAATTGTGGGTTTATGTGTGGGGGATTGCTGGTTCAAAACTCCAGGTTATCTGGCAGGGAGGGTCGATGAGTAGCTGTCCATCATCTCCTAACAACATTTCAAGTGATGCTCTCAAAGGTACCTAGAGAAATTTCCTTATATTTTCCTCCCCATTTGTATTCAGCATTGCTCTATAAAACACTATGTATCCTTAAGCCCTATAAGCTCTCATAAAAGACTTGCAAAGCAGCAGCCTTCTTCTCTTCTCTACTCGTACTTTTTACAGCACATTACCACCGACAGTTACCACCCTCTTTAGTCTGAAAAAGTGTCTATCACACAGTGTCGTGCTCACACACAGGCAAGTGCAAAGGTATTAAAAACTTGTGCTTTCCGCAATACCTGCACATGGAAAATAAACTACGGTTGAGGGAAATGTGTGGTACTTATTAGACATTATTTTCTTACTGAGAGTTAGATGAGAAATGTAATACTATTCTTATGAAGCTACCATCTGGTATAAAACACCTCATTAAACAGCAACTTTTGCATGAATTAGATTGCAAGATATACTATGTTAATTAGTGAGCTTTTACAGGTGCAAGAAGGAAGTTTTTATTACCTTTGGACAGAGCCAAGCCTGCAGTTTCCCCTGTTTACAGCCTTAAATTAAGTCTACATTAAGCATTAAGAATGTTAGGCTAAGCTAATGTATGCTGCCAGTAGCCTAATATTAGCATATCGGCATTCCCACAGACATGTGAATGGTTTAAGGGAATAAGCTAATTTCCCGAAATGCAAAAGTTGCAGTAGATAATTTCTGCAAACAAGCCAGCAAGCTAAGGTTAGCTGTGGCATGAGATTCGTTGGGAAGCAAATCCTCAGCAGCTGGCGCCCGGCATAGACTGGCAAATTAGGACATGGAGCACAGAGAGCATCACTGATTTTTAATTTTACTTTTAATTTTAATTAACTGATTTCAAACCTTTCAAAACTATTGCAAAACTGATACCTAAAGAAAGCCCAACTTGCAGTCATCATATAGCTGTACTTTTTATTTCTCTCTTCCTTTTTTGATCTTAGTTGGTATTTTCATGATCTTTGTTATTTATAGTCTTTATAATCAATCTGCTTGTTCACATCTGCTTGATTGTCAGTTTTTCCACTTCGATGTGGCTGCTTGTCTATAGCTGCTTGTTTATATCTGCCTATTTATTAGTTTTTACGTTTTTTAATGGTATTGTAACATGTGTTTCGATCCTAAAAGCCTAACTAGGGTCTGCAAAGTAGCCATGGCTAAAAGTCCTATTAGCATGGCATCGGTTGCACTTTAATTAGATGTAACAATGCTGACATGTACTGTCAATAAATAAATAAATAAATAAAAACTGGCATTTGTTTTAAAAAACAAACAAACAAACAAAAAAAAAACATGCAGGTTCGATCCAATATGAATGTAAGGGACATTGTTCAATTTTATTCACATGCAGATGGAAAACTAAATGTTAATCGTGTTGCTTTAAAGAGAAACTGAAAATATGGTTAGATAATTATATACATTAGAGCTCGACCAATATTGAACTTTTAGGGCTGATTCCAATAACGATATTGGGGATCAAGAAAATTGTATCTGCCGATATTAGATATACATCTAATATCAGCTGAATGTGATTATCAAATACTTGTGACAAAGATATGTAATGGAAGCAGGATATGTTACATTTTAATAAACTTTATTGTAAACATCAGTGCACTGAACAGTAAACACTTCACTTATTAGTTATTAAATAACAGGCTGCCCTCTGCTGGACAAACTACATAATTACACCATTTTAAGTCAATAGTCCAAGCATTTTTTCTGGCCTTAAAACAGTAATAATATCAGTGCACATCAGAAAACATCCACAATAACGATATATCTGTGATAGGCATATATCAGGTGATAACATGGACAAACAGATAAGTTGGTTGAAGATTAATATATACAACTTTTTTTTTTTTTTCCCCTGAAACATCAGTCTACTTGGGGCCAAAAAACCCAACAAAATGTTTTTTTTATGTTTAAAAGAGAGCAGTGAAACCAGCCTCACTCAAGTCTCATTTTGTGCATCACTCTGAATGTGAAGCACTGGGCTGATGCTGCAAGAGACATGCAAACTCAGCAAAACACTGCATATTAAAAAACAAAACCCTTTTCATCGGCAAGGCTTTTCTGAGAGACAGACTCGGTTGACTGAGTGAATGAGTGACATTCACTGTTCCTCAGCTGGGGCTCTGCAAAGTTGTGAGAAGACTGTAAATGCTCTGAGAAAAACATCACTGGCAACACACAGCGAGGGAAACTTTCAGGGCTTCCGTGACACACACACCAAAATTCAATATACTGAAGACAATAGGATGGTTATGTGTGCTTGTCACTCAGTGCAGCTGTGGGCTGATGCTGCAGCAGCTTGGTGGTAATGATCTTTTTGCCTTGTTCTTTTAAACGCTTTATGGGGCAAAATGCAAGAAACTGCTTGTTTTGCACATTTCCATCAGAGAATTTCTATGCAAGCACTCTCACTCTGGACATCACATGGATAAAGCAAAAAAATCCAGGCTGCAGTTAATACAGAAGGGTGTCTTTCCTTATAGAAACACTTTGTGTAGATATACAGAACAGGTATACTGTTTAATGTACGTTTACATGTATTTGCAATGTATTTCCCAGCTCCTTTTTTAATTAGCAGGAGGCTTCCTTCCTCACTCTTATCAAACATGGACATAAAAATGAAGAGGTTTTTTCTGCACATACATGTTTCAGTCATGTATTAGTTTTAACTGAATTATAAGAATGTTTAAAAAGTATGACACATTTTCATAAAAAATATATCCTCCCCTCTCCAGGAACTCTCCACTACCTCATTAAATTTTAACAAGATAGCCCAGAGATTTGGGACACAGCTATTGTTTTACAAATAAATTAAGAAATTTGGGTTTAAAAATAACAAAAACCAACCACAGTAAAGTGTGACTGTTTGGGCCACGCAAGAAGAAAGTAAATCTTTAAAGGCCGAAAACGCTTTAATCTTTTTTCCATGCAAAATTTCTGCAAGTAATGAGGTTTTTATTGTTTTGGGGTACCGTGACACTTATTTAAGCTGTACAGGAACATTCTTATTCCAGAGCCAAATGGTTTCAGTCTTGATTAGTTATAGATAAAAGTGACCATATAGTAGTGCAGCCAAAAACATTATTTTCCACAGTGGAGCACTTGAACAGTTTTTCAATTCCTGTGAGCATTTTAGGGACAATATAACAGTGTGAGGCACAGTGGAGCCGCCCAGGGCCATTTAGTTACTCCTATTTCATTGTCAATCAACAGCCAATGCTTTTTATCACACATACACACACACATAAACATACACGCACACACACATAAAAGACAAGTTTTGAATGCTTTTCCTGCTGTCATAAACTCTGCTACTTCAGTCATCTCAGGAGTGATCAGTCAAGGTTTTGTGTTTCCACTATATTGCAAGTAAAAGTGTCATTTTGCAACTATTGATGTTTTCAAAATAATGAAAGAGACATTCAACAAAAAAAAGAACATTTGCAGCGTCTTTCTATAGTTCACGGTCTGTCAGGTAGCTCGATAGCCTTAAGGCCGTCCCAAATATTTAATGCACAGTTTATGACTCCCTTTAGAAATATTATCAAGCGGTTAACCTTGCCTGACAGGCTGACCCAAGGCGGGAACTCTGGGAAATGAACCACTGAAATTCTGGTCAATAGGATAATTATGTCAGAGAAGGTCAAACTGCAGTGATTTACATAAAAAACAAATCTAGACACTTTCTTAATGGGACGTCCTTACATTTACTGCTGATAAGCAAAGTGTCAAACACTCTTTTTACTTTTAGCAAAACCACTGGAAGAGTTTATTATCTCATTACATTTCAACTGTAGTTGATAACAGAGTGACTCATCAGAATATTTTTATAGTAAGAGAGAACAGTAGCTCATTATGATGGAATTTATTTTAGTACTGCACTTAATGAAAACTTGAAGATACTTTACTGGACTATTATGTTAGTTTATACTTTCACGCCACTACTCATCTAATGGAATTATTACAGGCTACTTAATTGTCCACATCTGTATGACAGTGGAGCAAGTCAACTTTTAAATAGTCATTTTATAAAATATTATGCATTGTAATAGATAACCACCAATTACATAGCTAAAAGGAGCTTCCCAATAGTGACCCTCCCATGCACTAGAGTTCACCGTTTTACTCAACCCACGTTGCAGCAATTTTGCTGCTATCACAAATTCTGATTTGAAATTTAGGAGTAGCCAATAGTAAAATATGATGCATTGATAAACTCAACAATTCAAAGAAAGCTAAAATAAGCTTCACCTCAGCCAAATATCAGAGTGAAATGCTATATAAATGTTAAACCTAAAGTAGGCAGTTTATTTTTGGTGTCATCAGGTAAAAATCCCATAATAACCTTTCAGCATTTGGTAATTCAGGTGGTCTGATCACTAGACTTCTGCACCTCTCCCTCGCTCTGTATTCAGGCTTTAGAAAATGAAGACCATGACCATCATTTTCAGCCAATCACAGGTCATTTCACAAAGCACGTGTTCCCATGTGCTGCTCTATGCTGCGCTTCTTAGCGACGGGTGATGTCGCTATGACCTGATTGGCTGTTAAAAAAAAGAGACGTGCCTTACGTTCTAAAACTGGCTTTCTGTATCGTACCAGTGAGTTACAGAAGAGTCCCTGATCGTCACCTGGGCTCCGTCCGGCACAGATCAAAACACACCATGGACAGTTCAGAAACAACTGATAAGGAGATCACGTGTTGTTTACAATGTCTTAACATTAGCAGACGTGTTTTCTTGCTAAAAGTGCAACCGTGAATGTGGGTTGTGACGGACAGCTCCTTTAACCTCCTTCCAGCACTGCATACCGCCACTGAATCTTCTAGTGGTATGTAGTACTGGACCGTACCGGCCTACTTTCACCCCTGGATTGACCCACATACATGTTTTGATTGTGGGGAAAACCAGAGCACCTGGAGGAAACCCAAGCGAACACGGGGGGAACATGCAAATTTTCATAGAAAGGTCCTGCCTCAGGCAGGAATCAAACCCAGAACCCAGAACAGTGCTAACCATGGGGAGTATTTTAAACAACGCCCCTTGGCTCTTGTGGTTTAATTTGGAGGCCAAGTAGCTGACAACCAAGAGGCAAATGAATTTTCTCATTTCTTTTGTTGGCTACATAGTCTACACCGTTTAATCCAGTCCTCTATGCACAGTGGATCAGTGGATAGCACTGTCGCCACATAGCAGCAAGGTCTTGGATTCCACACCAGAACCAGAAACCAGAACCAGAAAAGGCAGAACCTTTCTGTTTGAAGTTCACATCCTCACTCTGTGTTCATGTGGGTTTCCTCCAGGTGCACTGGTTTCCCCCACCACCAAAAAACATGCAGGTCTATGTTCGGTCTATCTCCAGTCGGTACTCTAGATCAAGGTACTGGCTAAGATCTGGAGTTGATTACTGGGCACCATACTGTGGCTACCCACTGCTCCTCAGGGAAGGGTGAATGCAAAGATTATATTCAACTGTGACCAAAAAAGTACCTTTACCTTTATAAGCATGAATCATGGAAATGGACGTTGATCTTAAACACTCGCTTTTGGAGCAGTTAAAACAGTCAGAATGTAGAAATTTACCTGTAGCTATCAGGAAACAAGCCAGAGCTACTTAACTCATTGACAGAATTATGTAAAGGAAGATGACGTTATCAAAATATTACAAGGCTAGCAACCAATCAGATTGCTTCTTTGAGCTACCCTTTTCATGTTCATGTACCAAACAATGCTGAAAGAGCAATCTGCCCTCACTTTTCTGTTATTTTAGTTTTGTTTTTGTTTTCTTTTTTGGATATGTTTTATTTTGAATTCAAAAATTCTATGTGAAATTGAGCGTTTTGCAGAGGGATAATACCAGCCTACATTTGCTTTAATGAAGGATCTGCTTCTTTCATCCTCTGCCTTTGTAAAGTAGGCTTAAAATGCAGTGTATTTGCATCAGTAGGCCTAATAATGATCCACAATAATGCAATAATAAAAAGCTCTAAATACTCAAAGTACATTTTAATGATAACAACTCTGCAGTTTAAGCCCTCTTGTAATTTCATGTGCTGTGCTGCTTATAAAGAGGATCAAATATCTTCTCCAGCACCACTTACATATTCCTTCAGGACAACATGTGAGGCTGATCACTCCAATAAAAACACTGAGATGAATGAAATCGTTTGGAAAAAGGACAATTGGACCGAAGTAGCTTGATTTAACTCAGCCACTTCCTGCTTAATTGGCAATTGGACACCAATCAGAGGCCATATGCTCGTAGGCTGAAGATAGGCATTAATTAGTAAAAATGTAATTTTCCAAACGCCACTGGCAAGAAGCTCCGAGGCAATGATGTCGCGTTCAATGACCGCACGGGTGTCCAGAGACAGAGCAGGCTCGGGTGTCTATCTGAAAACTTAAGCAAAAAGAAAGAGAGAGGGAGCGAGAGAGAGCTAATTGAACTGACAGTCGTTGTTTTCTTTTATCTTCATCAAAGGCGCGCGCACAAAAACTTGCGCGTGCATGCGTGGGTACGTTCAGCACACAAGCGCACCTTTTTGTAATTTCTCAACAGGTCCGCGGGGGTTTGGACAAGGGCTCTCTCACTCCCCCACCCTCTTCCTCACTCTTCATCTCTCTCCTCCTCTCTCTCCCAAAGCTTTTGGCTTGCGCGCGCTCTCCGTTTTCCACTCTCGCGCTGAGGAGTGCCGAACGCAGAACGCTCCGCACCACTTCCCGTCTCTAGTCACTCCGCACTGCGTTTCCGCGAGGTGACGGCTCTCTCCCGGCGGACTCGTAACCGGCCCCACACCTGGACAGAAGCGCGTACAACGAGGGGCACGGAAACGTGTTTGGAGCGGACGCCAAATGTTCGAGACCCGCGGCCGGTGCCCCCAGACCCACCGGGGAGGGAGACAAGCACAGCAGTGATGGGACAGTTTTCAGGAGGATGCTACTTGAGTTTCGGCATCCTCGTGCTTCTCGGCTCGCGAGTCCCGGCCACGTTAGCGAGAGGTAAGCACGGCACGGACGAACTGTAATCAGCTCGGTGATTTTAATCTAAACCCTCGAGAATTAACTTGCGAGAAAAGATGTGTGAGCCTCGTCAGACAGTGTTTGTTTGTAGCTGCGGGTCCAGTTATTTTGGGCTCTGAAAAGTGATATTCCAACTGGTGTGAGCCAGCCGTGTGTGTGCGTGCGTGAAAAGTAAGCCATTTCTTTACAGCTTGCATTTGAATTGTGACAAGTTTTTATTTCTAATGCGACACGGGCAGCACGAGCAGTGTTTGAGTGATGTGATTTTCTTCAGAGGATGATATTTTTGAAGATTTAAAGGAAGTCAAGTTTCAGTTAATGTGCCATAATTAAGCAAATTAGAAATCCAGGATCAGTTTTGAAACAGATAAGCCCTTTGCCTAAGTGTAGTCTAATGAAAAGGCAGAGCACGTTTTCCATATTTTTTCCTACAGTCTAAGTAATCTTTGACAAATGATTTTTCTGATGAATTTCATTTTCTTTTCTGCATTTCATCTGCGGAAGCTCACCACATGT
>JAQFJA010000011.1:22734344-22749602 GCA_029874485.1 Naso brachycentron | reverse complement strand
ACCAGCTGATGATTGTATTGACCCAGACACGATGTCGTTAAGTTTTCCAGCCTGTCTAGAACTGATAAAGTGCAGCAAAAATGGCTATATTAGCCATAGTTAATGAGAGAAAATGCCAAGTCCTCCCTCCTCCAAACTGGCTAAATACAAGTGGACTCAGCTCTGACTCGTTCATGACGTTCTCGTTTTGTTTTGCAAGACTACGTTGTGAAAGGGGAGGGAAGAAGGCGCCACATGTTTGCTGTGTTCAGTTTATCTGCATGGAGGAACAGATGGAACAGAACGGAGTAGCAAGTCGCGTGATTTGGTTGTGTGTCTGAGCCTAGAGCTGCAACGGATAGAGTGTGCACTGACACACGATGTAAACAATCCGTATGCAACAGCGAATCATGGACACATTCTAATCTTTCACGGTCTGATATCATCACACCGCACACCCCGATTGGATTCAGCCTAATTAAGCGAGGCAGTTGTGAAAACACCTAAAATCTAAGCTGCCATTTATCTATTAGTGATCAGAAAATCCCTAAAAATGGTGCTTTATGGCCAAAATGGCAGAGTTTTTCCTTTCTGTCTGATGCTCAAACTGCATCTTATCTGCCCTCCCTGAGCCTGGACCACTAACCCAGATCAGGTTTATAACACTTGCGTTTTTATTGATCTTCTTAGCCTATTATCTACAAATAAGAGCCATGCCCTTACTTTTTGTAATATGCTCAGCTTTTATTGTTTTCATAGCAGGCAATCTATTTATGCAGTTGATTGTTGAAGAATCACCACATATTTTTTCATTTACACCTACTGCAGTGTGAGTCAACACATATTGCTTTTGTCCGCATCGTTCTTGGTGTATTTTGTAGCTGCTGTGCAACCTCCCGTTATCTTTTCCTGGTGCTTGTTCACATTTGTTTGTTATGAATCTGAATGAGAAAGTCATAATTCTATTTGTGCTGCTGATTTATATTTAAATGAGAATGAATCAAGCCTTTTAAAACCAAAAAGTGAGAAAATGGAAGTGGCAAACATCACATTTTATTTACATCCTTCCCGGGCAGTGTTGAATTTCTCTCCTCTTGCGTATCGACACTGGCTAATGACTCGAACGTTTGAATTTAAATGCTTATCCATACGTAAGGCTGTGTGTTTTATTCTGCTCTCTGAGCACCGTTGCAAGGTTATGCATGTGTAACTTTGATGAGGTTCCCCTTCAGCCAAGGACTCCCCTTTGTCATTAAGATAGATAACATCTATTCAGTGCCATCGATGTGGCTACATTCATTTAAAGACCACTTTTGTTTCACCTCACAGACAGCAGAATCAATAAATAGCTTTGCCTATTTCTGCTCCATTTCATCTTAGCTGGTTCAGACCTACTCAGTCTCTGAGCTGAAGACAATATGAAATCAAGGTTCCTAAACACATATCTGTTCTTTGGAAGTTAAAGGAGTAATGTCATTTTTATTGTTATTATTAAGAATTTCTCTGAAGACAAAATAATAAAAAATGGATTTCTGTGGTGCCACCGTAGGAAAAGCTCCCTTTACTGTTTTACTCCAAGCTAGAGCGCTCCACTGTCCTCCAAAAACTATTAAAAACACATTAAAACACATTAAACAGTCATACTGTCACACTGGGCGATGTGCTCCTTTATTGCAATCAACACTGGGGGGTGCAGTTTATTCTGGAAAAGCTCCACGACGTTGCTCTGTGCAGGGCAGATGTCCCGCTGGTGCAGCCGGCTCCATATTTAAACTGCACTGATCGTTTGACAAGCTGAGCGGAATAAACAGATTTTCCTATAAAAGAAGTGAGTGTATGATCTTTCAAGGACATCTTATTGACATTAGACGTGCATATCTTGATGATAATTTAGAGTTTGGTTTGGAAAACTTATAGAAGATACAGATCAGTTGAAATGAAGGATGAGAGTGTTTCACATTGATGTAGCTGCTTGAATAAAGCGAGTGTTAGTGTTTGTACAACATGTCGAGAGTGATGCAGTTTGCCATAAATGACTTTTGTAACAGCACCACTTTGCTGTCAAAAGCCACGACAGAAATCGGTGTGAAACGCAGCGTATTAGAGGGCACGATAAGATATGTACAGTATTTCTGGCGGATGGCTCTCGCAGTTGTCAGCCTGTCGCGGTCTCCAGCCGGCGCGCACTCGTGTACTGACAAGATCCATATTCAAAGCACCGAATTGTAGAAGCATCTGAAATTGAAATGTCAGGTTGAAATGAACATGCCTTGAATTAGAATGTGGAAATAGAAAAGACAAGCTATTGTGCAGCGGCATCCCGTGTTGACATTTTTGTGCGCAATGTGTTTACTGACTGTGTCCAATGCTTTGGCACCACATTGGGTGAGAGTGAAAAGCTCTGCGCTCTCCAGTAGAAAATGTATGAGCTTTTTCTTCTGTAGGGTCTCATAATGAGGCTGCAGCAACGATCTCATTCTCCCACACCTAATCAGTTATCTTGAGATCTGCTAATGTCTAGGTATCCTCCTTTTTGCTGCGTCTGTGTGTGTTGCATTGCTATAATCCAAAACAAGGCCTGATAAAATGAGAGGATAAAACCCAATTACCCAGTAGGCAGTCCTGAGTCATCTCCCATTTGTTCCAGCCATTTTCTCCTCGGTCTGCTCCTCTTTATCTCGACTTGTATGGTTTACTCAAAGACCACCCCAGCTGATTGTAATCTGTAGGTGAAAAGAAATAAGATAAAAAAAAATTGTGAAGACGAAACCGAAGTGATAGAGTGAGCTAATCGATGCCGAGCGGTTTGTACACGGGGATTCGCCTTTCTCTCCAGCGTAATCTTCCAATGTGATTGTGAAGTTTGTGTGCGCCGGGTTTCTGAGGGGACCAATTAAGGGACGGCAGGGCAGGAGCCTGAACTGCTAGCTCTCCTAATAGCCCACAAGCTGGAGTGGTCCTGATCCATAGTCAGTCGATAGCAGAGGCCTCCCTGCGCTCAGCCAATGAATGCCAGCAATCAGACTCAATACAGCAAATGAGAAATAAAAGTCTGAATGGAGTAAATACTCTTACATGTTTAAAATTATCTTTGTGTTATTTACCATCACATTAGAACAAAATGTTTGTAGTTATTGTACTGCAGTGCTGAACAAGTTTTATTTACCCCCAGAAAGGCCGCAGCAGGCTCTTGACCTTTTGCAGAAAGATTACAGAATTTGTCATCTTTTTGAGCCTTAAGCACACAGTCTTTGAGCGTTTGTGTGCTGCTCATTTTTCTGTGCTGGATGTAGTCTGTTTTCTGTCCTTGCTGTCTGTTGAATTTGGTGTTTGTTGTGGCCCTCACATAGCGAGGGAGTGTGTGCCGCTGACATTCAGCTCGCTCCGCGCTGACCTACATGGTGTATGATAACCTACAGGAACAGCAGGTTTGTTTTTCAGGGCTAATGGAGAACACTCCCAAGACAGAGCAGAAAGCGATGATGTCGTGACCCATCTCAAAGGCATTCTATTCACTCTTGTGTTTCCCCCCGGATGGGCTCAAGTCCATAATGTAATGTGACTGCTAAAACTTAATCAATAGCCATAAATATCATTTACCAAGTTCCTCAAACACGCTAGACTCTAAATGACTGCTTTGCTTCTGTTCTTTGGTTGATGCTGTTATATATGTGCAGACTTAGGCTGCTGTTGTGTGTTATATGCAGTGGTGGAATGTAACAAATAACATTTACTCAAGTACTGTACTTAAAGGACTATTCAGGTTTCATTTAGATTTCTCACCATTAGGAGAAATTGGCCCTGTCTTCTACAAATGTTGTTAAAACCTGACCACATGATAAACTGCAGAGTGGGGTCACAACTTCACCAACTATCAAGGTGCATGGAGGATGCAAAAAGTCTTAATGAAGTGAAAAAGCTCCAGCAACACTTGTAGTTAATATAACGATGGAAACGGCTCTTTCAGCTGCTTCAGGAAACAAACAATCAGCTGTTATGTTTGGACACCATGCAACATTCGGTGAGTTTCTTGTCTTTTAAAACGTGCGTTTATTGTGTTTTTTGACGGATAGTTGGAGCCCTTTTAATGCCCCTGCACCTCCGCTGTTTTCAGGTGGCGGCGACGTCAGCAATGAGCTTGCGCTCTCAAGACTGCACCATTTGTCATGTTATTGCTACTTACCATTGTAAATGATCGTGATAAATCCTACGATAGGCCAACCTGCCTTTCAGCTGGTTCATGCTTTTTAAAAATGTTTCTCTCTTTCAGGTGATTGTCTTTATGCATTGGTCTAACTTTTTGGGGGTTTCTTGGCTGTGATTACAGTTGATGCTAAAGCTGGAAGAGCGACATTTTGCAGCATTTCGTCCTGGGTTGTCCGCCATTGTATCAGGCTTTCACTAGCTGAGGGGATGTGTGAAATCGCATCTACTTTTGTACAGCGGCCAATAGGAACACATGCTGTCTGAAATGACACGTGATTGGCCGAATAGTGCCCGTCAGGTTCTGTATTTTCTATAGCCTAAATACAGAGCCAAGGAGAGGAGCAGAAGTCTAGTGTTCTTTCAGACCACCTGAATTACAAAATGCTGAAAGATTATTACAGGATTTTTGCCCATTGACACCAAATATAAACAACCTACCGCAGCTTTAAGATAGCATTATTAGCCCATTGGTCTCTTTGTGTAACGCTTTTGTCCAGAGCAATTAATCTCGAAAAAGACTGTCCTTGTTGTGAAATTCAATAAGCTCCAGGGGATGAACCATGGCCTTGTGCTCTTGATTAAAACTTCTTTTAACAATTATTTTCTCTATACTAGTTTATAACTTGGGACTTTACAGATGTAGAACAAAAAAGGATTGCAAGCCCATTGTTTTCTGCTGATTCTTTTCTTCACTTTCAGCCATTTTCCACAAATGTGTTCACACAATGTACTGTACATGAATATTGCTGCGGCGCTGTGATCATGCTTGCTAGAAAGCCCATCAAGACAAAATAGCATTTTTTTTTTCCAGCAGCACTATTCATGGCCCAATGCCTCGCACTGTAAAACCATTTCCCACCTTGTCATTTGCGGCTTTTGCTTATAATATAATATAATATGATGTAATATAATAAACATTTGGAGGCTGTGGTTTTCGCCGTGCTTGAGAGCACTGCTTTGACATCTCTGCCTGGTTTCATATTACTTCCACCTGTCTCTTTGTAGTGTGACGAATATGGGCACCTTTTTGCAAGTCCATTGTTCTTTCTACTGTGTCATTTCTTTACAGCAGCCCATTAGCTCCTTCTGGGAATATTGACTATATTACTATGCTATTTTGTTAACTCGCAGGAGAAGCTGTCTACGCTCCTCTTACCTACTGAGCTCCTGACAGCCAGCTCTTCTGTGAGATCCTGCACACGTCTGAAAGAAGGGAGTGACAGAAATATGCTTTTTTACAAGGCTTCCTTATTCTGGCTGTTAAAGCAGTGCAGAATATAAAGAAGTGCGCAGGCTTGCTACATTTAATGCCTTATTTTAAATGTATTATTGCGGTAGACTTTGTCTGTGTCTGCAACGACCCAGTGTTACAGGTTGACTGCCATGAAACTATTTAGATGTATTTATGTCTGAGTGTTTTTGACTGTGTGTCCTCTCAAGCGTACTCTATGGAGGAGGAATCTTATATGGTCTAATTGTGTTTGTAGGTGCTATTGATTTCTCTGCATCTGTTCGTTATTGTCTTTCCACGCTGCATCGTCGCCAATTCATCTCAGTTTATGTCCCTTTACCTTCGTTCATCTCTTCAAAATTATGTCATGTGAACCGGAGAAATTGCTTTTTTTAAATTCCTGCTCACTGAGAGCTTTGCATCTGCAGCAAATCTTAGTGTTTCTCAGCTGCCTGTGCACCTGTGTGTGTAAATTTTCTGATTCAGTGAGTTTAAACAGTGTAAATACAGTACAAAGTAAGCACATGCAGTTGTCAAGTAGACAGAAGACACAACCAAAAGATAAAAGATTTAGATAAGATTTTCTCAACTGAACAACTCACAAAACTTTCAAGGTTTTTGTAGGATATTATTGAGAGAGACTGATTGGAAGAGGACAGAACTCTCATCTCAGTGAGGGCAATGAGTGTAAAAATAAGCAGTGTAAAGGCAAGTTCACATCCACATATTATTTTAAACTCGAGTGTAAATGGGGTGTTTGTTTTGTCATCTGTCTGTCTTTCGACTCTTCATCCTCCTATTTTTTTTCCCTTTACCTTGTTTTCCCTTCTGTTCTTTCTCTGTCTGTCAGTCGTTCAGCATCGAACACTCGAGATGAAATATTGCTTACCTACTTTGCAAGGTACAGAACTGCATGTCATGGTGATTTCCACGTTATGAACGTGGTGTTGTTGACTTGAATTGATTGTACTTTTGAATTTTTCAGTTTGAAATTGTTACTGAAAGCTGAAATGAAGACTCATCACTTTAATTGTGCCTTTATGCTAATTTTTCATTTGATATGAAGTTAGTTATTCCCAAATCCTGGCATACAGCACATACAACAAATGACAGAAAACACTTCTACTCAAAAGCGATATTAGAAGTTTTAATTTAGACATTTATTATACACATATCTACTATTGTATTCATATATTCCTCTAATTGTGTGAAAATAATACTGGTAAACCCATTCCAAACATTAAACAAACTCCTCCACATGATAAAGATATTTTTTAAAGATTTGAAGAATTTTCTAAATTCGGACTAGCTCTTTGGCCTCTTTTTTCAAAAAGCTGGGATTCACCTGTAAATATTGATGTGCAACACTTGTGTATGAGGTGATATGCAAGAGCATTAAATTTAAATTTAAAAAGACAGAAAAAAAAAATTGTGGATTGGTCATTTGACACAACTGGCCGTTTTAGGCTGTTCCACGTCCACTTACAGTAAATCACAGATTCAGTTACAATAATGACTAATTATTAATAGGAAAAATAACAAAAACAGTGATTTATCATTACAAAAGCAATAATAATAAAAGACAATAGATGTCAAATCTGAAAAAGTCACTTTACATATCTCTTAAATGCTTCTGATATCCAAAGAAAGACTTTTCCACGAAGAATCGACCCTATGCTGCAGTGTTTCTTGTTGCATTGTTCTGGTTCTCTAATGATGAATATCAGAACAATATCTAATTTGATTAGAAAAAGCTGTGAATCACTGAGTATAAATAGTATTTCTAATAAATAACAATAAACTGATGGATAACCTGTTGAAAACCTCAAGCCACATCAGTGCCAAACTCTTTGTATGTCTTTACTGTGCAGCTGTGGTGTGGAAGGAAAGAAGAGAAAAAAGAGAGAAAAGAGAGAGAGAGATTGTCATGTTTTCATGACAGTTGTACAGATCCACAGCTTTTGTGCATGCTGGCTTACCGCCATGCTTTTTGGCACTACTAAATGGAACGGAGCCACCTGTAATGTTATCAGTTACACCTGTGATTTTCCTGCTTGACTGGAATAAACACTGTTTAAAAAGAAAAAAAAGAAAGAAAAAGTATACATGTCAAAAACACATTTTCAAATACTGAACACTTTTGGACAACCAGGAGTTAAGTAAACATAAATAGTTGTGCCTTGTTCCTTCTTTTATTTGGTCTGTAATTACTAATTTTTTCATAATTTGTAACTTTCAGTGGTACTTTTTTACATGTTCTTACATGTTTTTTTTTACTTGCTGTTCTCTTTTGTGTTTTCAATGTTGTATATGTGCCCAATGTGTGGGTGGGTGTTTTTAAATCAAGCCGTGACAGAAGAAAAATTTCTGTTTTTAACTGAAACAGACATAAAGTTATCTATCTATCTATCTATCTATCTATCTATCTATCTATCTATCTATCTGTCTATCTATCAAACCACGGTCACGAGGAGCAGGAGGAGCATGACTGGGGAGCCAAAACAGGAGCAGGGATGTGAAACAGATGAACTGAGCTGGAGAGGGGGACAAAGGTGAAACACATGAGGGCAGGGCGGACAATCACAAAGGAGGACAACTTGACAGAATATGGGAAATTTAAAAAAAACAAAAAAAACAAAACAGGAATCACAGCGGCACATGGACAACACAACTACAAAACCAAAGGGAGCTTGTTGAGTTGTTATGTGTGCAAGCGAGAAGCATCCTGACCAGCTTGTCTTTTCACATTCAGATCTACCGACAGTAACAACTCCAAGAACTCAGAAACGAGCAAAAAGAGGAAAATTGAAAAGTTAATTGCGCCACATCACCATGTTTGAAAAGAAATGCTGCCATTTCTGTTGTTTTACTTTTATTTTTTTAGACTTGCATGTACATTTTGTTAGTATTCCTCTCATGATACTTGCTATACTACCTATACTACTTTTATTTATTGCAGGGTCATATTAACTGGAAAGTGTTGAATGGTTTATTTAAAGTATAGATTTCTTTTCAACTATTCAACTATTGAATATAATCAGAGCACACTGTCCACTGAGTCACTAAGTCAAACTATTACAGTCAACACCTGAGCCATATCATTACATGTTTTACCCGTGACATAGGAGAAGCCCTTTTTTTTTCAATAAAAGTTATATCAGGACACAACTCCTGCATGCACTGTGCTGCAAATGGTAAACCAATCCCAGGTTTGTTATAAAACCTGATGATCTGTGACCTACTTTTGTTTTATTTGTAAGAGATTGAATCCGCCCGAATCTCAGTGTCTATTCTTACAAGAATATTTGGTGTTGCTATGCAGATCGTGTACTTTTTGGAGTTAGTGTTAAGTGTTCTCGATGCTTCCAAAATGACTGACTGCCTTTTTACCTGCTGGCAGTTATGGGTTTGGTTAAGCTATTCATTTTAGTCTGTCTGAACTTGAATTCTCCTCCCTTACTTATTACTGGAAAGTTCAACACCACACTGCAAAAAATAGGTTACTACATTACAGCTTATGTATTCAAAGTCTTGAGTACTTCAAGTTTAAAAGTGCAAACAGCAGAATAAGATGAAAATGATAATATAAAGATAAAGCCCCAAGCTCTTACACATACCACGATAAGGGCCAGGTGGTGAAGAGTGTCAAGTATTGGAGGAGTCAATGACAGTAAATTGTGTTTCGATGCCAATACTGATGTTTTATGTAAGAGAGGTCAACAACACTTATTCTGTTTGAGGAAGCTGAGGTCTTTTAATGTTAACCAAACACTGATGACTTTGTTTTAAAAATCTTACATTCAGTCATTGCTGTGGTTTTCCATGATTTGCTGGTTTTGGAATCGCAGTGTGGAAAACAAAAATGCTCTTACCTGTATCATGAAGCACTGTAGCAAGGTTACAGTTGCTAAGAAAAAAATGTGTTATTAAATTACAGCTACTTGTGAAAACGTTAATGATTACAAAGGGGGTTGCATCTGAATATTTATGTAAAAAGCTTAGGCCTTATGTCGAAAAAGACTCATGTTGTTTTGCATGTTTTTGATGTGCACAATGCCTTCTTTTGCCATTTCCAGTCAAGGCGTTTAGTAAAGTTTGATGAGATTCCGATGCCTTTGATTGGTTCTCTTGTTTTAACTTGCAGTGCTCCACGTCCGATAGTTAAACCAATCCATACTGCTGCTTAAAGCTAAACAACCTGTCTGAGAGTTGCCACAATTTCTACAAATAAAAACACATTTTTAAGTGGACCGTTTCTTGAAGCAGTCTGGAGCGTTGTCTGTGGGAAAATTGGTGGCATTATATAAATGACAGACACTGCTGTCAGGCAGTCACTCACTCACGCCACTCTGCAGCATTCAAAGCAGCCCATAAAGTGACATAATCTGAATTTAACTAAGGTGAGTAGAGTAAAGCTTTGTCAAAAATACATTGGAATAACTTTTACTGCACAGTGAACTGCACCTATCAGTCATTTTTTATCAGTTGATCTAACGTTTTGGGGTTTTTTTTTTTAGATTAGTCAACTAATCTAACAATTATTTTTTGATTAATCCAAAGACTAATTTTTCGATTATCAATTGCTTTTTTAGTTATTGAAAATACAGTATAGCAATGAATTTACAATAAAAACATTTTTAAAACGTCTCATTAATTTTTCAGTAGGCTGTTTTAATCAATCATGTTCTTTAAGAAACAAACTTGAACAAGAAACAAATGCTTAATTTCATACTGCAAAATGCAAAGGAAGAAGTAGCCTATTTATTTATTACACGCAGCCGCATATTAGTACACATGCAATCCAGACCACTGTAATGCCTTTGACACACGGGCTGCCTCAAACACAGCTGCTGCAAGCCCTGAAGTTTTCCTTTGATAATTGTCAATAAATATGATGATGTGATTTTGCCTCACACACACTCTGAGAGGGGGAAGAGAAAAGAAAAGAGATGCTGGACCATCCTTTCCCTCTCCTGTTGTGTGTGTGTGTGTGTTTGTTCTCTTCATGTCTGGGAAATATTCTCCAGACACAGCCATTAAAACATTATGCAAGAGTGGTTAAAAAAAACAAAATAAAAAAAACCCATGTGAGAATCCCATAATTATTTATAAAATCAATTGCATGGCCCATCCACTTTTACTCAGGCCCAGCTGCATTTTATTACTAGCTAAGCCTCTGGACTGTAACCGTAGTTTCATAACTGATTTTCTAATGTTTAATGTGCTGCCTTAGGCTCCATATTAAAAGTAATTTTGTCGCTGCTGTGGATATAACATTGTACAACGTGTTATGTAACATTATATAACCATTGAATGTCTTTATTTGCATGGCAATGTAAAGAAAAAAATGGGCTTAATAACAGAAACACATTGCACATGTATTGATAATGCTAATATATTAAACTCTGATGTGGACAGAAAGTAAAGACGGCGGTGCTTTCTTGCTCCGGTTGTCATTTTTACAAAGTGCTCCAGGTTGCTTCAGCTTCAAGTGCTCGTCCACAGCAGTTGTATTGCTGTCATGAGTCATTTCCACACTGCACAGCTTACAGAGGACCATGTTTTTAGGTCTCTGCTTAAAGTATTCCCATACTTTGCAGGATCGTGGGCGAAGTTTCTTCTCAGTTTGTTCTCCAGGTGAATTGCCTTGGCCAAGCACAGCTACCTTTATTGTGGGCTGCTTACGATGCTTTGACCTGTTTTTTTCAAATCGACCTGTAATCGATTATGCCGATTATTCAATGTGGCGTCCCAGCCCTCCTGCACAGAGTGCCTGGCCAGCAAGCAGTTTTGGTCCATAGTTCACAGATTTGTGAGAGAACATCGGGTTTTTGTGCAGGGGGAAATTTGCTTCATTCTGTTCTGACAATACATTAACATTAAGATTTAAAAAATTCTAAAAGTATAAAACTCACCACAGCCTCTCTGACATTTGTGCACTCTGCAGAGGTGGAATATGGCAAGGGGGTCATCAGAGTGATAGCTGCCCGTGATATTGCCTGATTTGATTGTATTTTAATTATTGCCTGCTGATGGTGTTGACAAAAAGGTATTTTGTCACATTTACAGTGTACAGTGAAATATGTTCTCTGCATTTAACCCATCCCTGAGGAGCAGGAACATTTTCTATCCATTTTATTGCATATGAATGTGAATATGAAGACAAAAGTGTCCAGATCCCTTTGTTTTCACCCAAAACAGGGCATGAAGGGGGCATGTCGTTCTGTGTGACATTGTGTTGCTCTGATCTATAGAAGTGCCAGAAATGTATCATTGATATGGAAGTTAGATACTCTCGAAATGTTGTTTCTGGTGGACTTTAAAGTGATTTTGTCACAAGATTCAATAGATGGTGTAGAGTCTAGATGTTAGTGTGCGTGCCCACATGCTACTCAGTGAAAACAATCAGGACTTCAGCAATACTAGCAGTAGTAGGCAAACGTCAGTAGTAAGTGAAGAAAATAACTTGGCCGTTGTTTTTAATGAAGTGCATGGTCATGGGTTGTAACAATTATACAAACAACGTAACCCATGTCTGTTACCATCGTTTGCCAGTTGGAGCTCCAGAGTGATGCAAGCTGTGGTTGTTGGCCATCGGACATCGAGATGTCAATGATGTGCTGCAGCAAAACAACTTGGTATTGCGTGATTGTAGCAATCATTTTCTTGACAGTGAGTTTGTGACTGGAAAGAGTCCATTGATCAAGAAAACTGCTGTTCCCTCTGTCTCCTCAGTCGCATTGATCCACCTGCACGGGTAAGTTGACTAGCTAAGTAGTTCCTCACATCATGCTCGGTATCTGCTTCAGGTTCTGTATCGACTGGG
This sequence comes from Naso brachycentron, assembly GCA_029874485.1. NCBI lineage: Eukaryota > Metazoa > Chordata > Actinopteri > Acanthuriformes > Acanthuridae > Naso > Naso brachycentron. The sequence goes on along the minus strand of JAQFJA010000011.1, from coordinate 22,737,360 downwards.
CCCTAGTTGTGTGTGTGACCTTAAAAAAGGCTGTCTCCTCCTGACTGTCTGTTGCCAGAATAGAGGCAGCCATCACTAAGCTGTCAGTGGGTGCTGTGGACCTTTGCTTTATTGACAGTTTGTTTCCTCTTACATTTGAGTTGTTCAGTGACTGATAATTGCCTCATTACCCCATACTGACAAATATACTGTACATCCCACTAGCCACCCACAATGCTTTCAGAAGGTTTCAGTTACTCATCCCTCATTTAGGCCTACCCAGATTTTCAGTGTAGTGGTACTGCTATATTAAAAACAGTGAATCATTTTCATATTCCAGGAACCATGGCAAAGGGACCAGCAGTTGGTATTGACCTGGGCACTACCTACTCTTGTGTAGGAGTGTTTCAGCACAACAAAGTAGAAATCATTGCCAATGACCAGGGAAACAGGACCACACCCAGTTATGTTGCCTTCACTGACACAGAGAGGCTGATCGGTGATGCAGCCAAGAATCAGGTGGCCATGAACCCCACCAACACAGTGTTTGGTATGAAACAGCAAATATTTTTTCTCAGCAAGTATGACCACTTAATTTCAAAGTTGTTGGTGACTTATTGTATTTTTTATTGTCCTGCCAGATGCAAAGCGTCTCATTGGACGTCGCTTTGATGACCCAGTGGTCGAATCGGATATGAAGCACTGGCCATTTACAGTCGTTAATGATTCTTCACGCCCCAAAGTACAAGTGGAGTACAAGGGCGAGATCAAGACCTTCTACCCTGAGGAAATCTCATCCATGGTGCTCCTCAAAATGAAGGAGACTGCAGAATCGTACCTGGGAAAGGTCCACCTTTTTGCTTTTGTTTTTACAAAATAGATTTGAAAGTGTATTTGTTTGTTGACAAAAGTGAAGTAATACCTTACAAAGGTGCTTTTTTTCCCCAGGGCATTGCAAACTTTATTGTGCCTTTTGCTACACTATGTTGTCTGTTCATGCATTCATGCAAAACATAGAACTTGTAACAAAAATGTGTGAACTCTACTTAAACTTAACTAATACAATAAAAACTGTACATGTAATGTTGAAAATATCTGTAACTTGCCACCACCTCACTTTGCAGACTGTAACAGATGCTGTAGTGACTGTGCCTGCCTACTTCAATGACTCTCAGCGCCAAGCCACCAAAGACGCAGGGACCATTTCTGGATTAAATATCCTTCGTATCATCAATGAACCGACTGCTGCTGCCATTGCTTATGGCCTGGACAAAAAGGTAAAATAATCGTAAAGCCACAAGGTAAACTCTTTAGTTTTAATGCACTTTGAACAAGTTTCTTGCAGTGAACACAGCATCTCACTCACCTTTTAAGTTATTTTTTCTGTGAAAAATTATAGTATATTAAAGTAAAACAACCTGCTGTAAATCAAATTATCTTAAATTTTAGATGGGTGTTGAAAGAAATGTCCTCATCTTTGACTTGGGCGGTGGCACATTTGATGTCTCCATCTTGACTATTGATGATGGCATCTTTGAGGTCAAGTCCACGGCAGGCAACACACACTTGGGTGGAGAAGACTTTGATAACCGCATGGTCAGCCACTTCATCTCTGAGTTCAAACGCAAACACAAGAAAGACATCAGCGACAACAAGAGGGCTGTGCGTCGCTTGCGCACAGCGTGCGAGAGGGCCAAGCGCACTTTGTCCTCCAGCACTCAAGCCAACCTTGAAATTGATTCTTTGTACGAAGGAATCGATTTCTATACCTCCATCACAAGGGCCCGCTTTGAAGAGCTGAATGGAGACCTGTTCCGAGGAACCTTGGAGCCTGTGGAGAAGGCCCTCCGCGATGCCAAGATGGGCAAATCTGAGATCCATGAAATTGTCTTGGTGGGAGGTTCCACTCGTATTCCCAAGATCCAGAAGATACTGGGAGACTTCTTCAATGGGAAGGAACTCAATAAAAGCATTAACCCTGATGAGGCTGTGGCCTATGGTGCAGGTATAACATCACTTTTTCCATAAATGTAACAGTCTACAAAACCAAATATATTGCCAAAGAGATGAAATAAGAAATTAGTTACAGGGGTTAAACTTACCCCGAGATTCCACTGGATGTGTGTGCATTCCGGAATGGGTATATCGAATCGCGAGACTACAAGATTTCGTGGTAGTTAAAATATAACATGCAACCACAGTCTCTGAAAACCGCTGATCTGATGACTTCAGGCCTGGTTCCAACCGTTATGACGTTTTTTAAATGTAGTACAGTGAAATATGATCTATCGTCAACACAGAGTTTTTTTATTTAAAAATCCACCGGATGTTTAATTTTGTTTCTGTACCCGGCTTCCTCTCCTGCATGATCTACTCTGTGCTGAATTGCCGCGTTGTGCTCTGCCATTTGGCAAAAATAGAAGTCCTGTATATCTGCTGCAGAGGGCTCCGGATCGCTGGAGCTGTGATGGAGTCAGAACGCAACGCAGCCGCAGCCGGTGGAGGCACACACATTGACTAGAATTGAAACGAATCGGCTCCGCGGCCGTACCGGAGCACAGTCGCAACGCAAACGCATCTGGTGGAATTTAGGAATTTAATTAGGAATTTATTTAATTTAATTCATCACAAATGTTTTCCAGCTGTGCAGGCAGCCATCCTGTCAGGCGACAAATCTGAGACTGTGCAGGATCTGCTGCTGCTGGATGTGACACCCTTGTCTCTGGGCATTGAGACTGCTGGAGCAGTCATGACAGTTCTCATTAAGAGGAACACCACTATCCCTACGAAGCAGACCCAGACTTTTACCACCTACTCAGACAATCAGCCTGGTGTGCTCATTCAGGTACAACCATCATCTGTGAAAAGAATGATTATTTCAGAGAAGCTCTTCTGTGATTCATGGTCGGTCAGTGACTGAGACGTAGCAGTGGGCACTCAGGGGAGCAAAGATTTTTTTTAACATTCGCAGTTGCACCCTGCCAGGACGTTCACAATGTGTGTGTTTATGTCAATAGCTTATGAGGCCTAAGTACAT
>JAQFJA010000011.1:22663829-22675602 GCA_029874485.1 Naso brachycentron | reverse complement strand
ATATAACAAAAAGTTATCTGTCTAGAAAAGTGTAATACATATAATACAGGCGAAAAGAATACAAGAATAAAACACCCACCTTACAAAACACATTAATGAACACTGTACTCAGCCCACACAAACTTAAACAAAAGACACAGATGTACAGTAAACAGACAGACACACACATATAAAGTAAGAACTTGTCACACTGAAGTCCTACTTGAAACTTAAATAAAGCAGCAGGATATTGAACAGAAATTTCTCCTTCCTCAGTTCTTTTATTATTTTAATATGTCCCAGTAGGTGTTTGTAAGAGGAGGACATTCAAATTGTTCAAGGTATGACCAGATTTTTATGGAGGCATTGAGTTCAGAAACAGATGGGAAAAACAAACCTGCAGGTGGACAAAATGTTATGTTCAATAAGCAGTCGACGTGAATGCAGCACAGACTCAGGCAAAGGTTTAAAAAGCTTAAAGGTTGAATGATGGCAGATGGAGTGGGAGAGTGGGAGCTTAGGGCAGTGGGCAGGCAAGAGTCTGGTGAAGAGCGCGGCCACTGGAGAGGATGAGCTGGGTGGCAGATGAATGGGTGGCGAGTGCGGCTGAAGATGAGTGGGGCTGGCAGACAGATGTATGTGGAGCTTGGAGAGCAGGCTGGCAGGCAGTGGGGGAGTCTGAAGCACAGGGAGAAACAACAGTAACACAGAGGAAACCACGAGGAACAAAGCTTAGAGCTAAAGTTGGAGAGTGAGTGTTAGCTACCACAGTGGGTGACAAAACAAGCCGGTAAAGACTAAGAGGAAAGCACGGTAATTCTACACAAGCTGATGAGGCGGTGTCATGCTGGTTTGCCAGCTGCAGGAGGCAGGAGCAGGAGGAAGCGGCCAAGGCCACGCAGGAAGCATGAAAGAGCGCAGCGTACGACGCAGAAACACAGGGAAAAAATGGAGTGGCTACAGATATCACCTCTCTATAAAAGCAAGGAATCGCTGTATGTATGTATGTAGGAGGTCACTCTGGTCAGCTGTGATGCCACAGCCAGTTTGTGTTGAAATTCTCCCGAAGTCCTGATGGCACTAACGCCTATACATGCAGATGTTGAACAGACATGGCAGTCAAACTAACTATTGCTTTGTGTGGAAACACAGTCATACGACAGGACTTCGTACTCCTCTGGATGATGTTATGAACCCAGACACCAAGTTTTCCAAAATATCTGGGACCTCGACAACTAATCCAGTGCAGTAAGAATGCAATGGTTATATCGGCCGTAGTTAATGACAGAAAATGGAAAGTTCCCCTCCTCTGAACAGGCTAATATAAGCACTCACCACAAATGAGGCAACAGAGCGCAGTATGATCCAGTGGAGAAAAGCCGGTCATTACTCGAGAGTAAATCTCGTTTATCGCTTTCTGTCTGACACACGTCACCTGTAACATCCTGTTACATGAAACTTTTTAACATCATATGGCAGTTGTTATGTACATACTTACTTTTGCAGAGCGTTAGTATATAGAATATTGTCATAAAACTTGCAGTTGATGTAAGGATACGTATCAATCCAGGTTTAAACAAGGGGACCAGAGATTGTGCCAGTTATATCAGCGTGGTCCGCAAACATGATTTAAATAAAACATCACTGACATTACATGTTCAGAATAAAAAATGAGAGTAGCTCAAAATGGAAAAGCACAATCTATCTTAAATTTTGCATGAGGTCTTGACTCCACTGAGGCCATGAAATGTTCATGTAACTTACTGCACCCATATCACTGCTTAAGTCATGGCAGATATACTGAAAGAAACAGTACCACAGGAGACTCATCAGAACCTTTCAAATAGCTGTGTTTTCAACAGGCACTGCACGAGTCATGCAATATTAAAGAGAATTTTTTTTTTGAGAATATTATCCATTATGCAAATATGTAAAATTTATGGATGCAGGATTATTTTCTAAACGTAGATTTCTTGAGTTCTGCAGCGCCAACATGATCATTTGACTGATAAGAATGGCCTATTTTAGATTTATTTTTTTATATACTATAGACAACATTTAAAATTTGGTTAGACCCACTCTGGCCTCACCCCTCGGCTTTTGGAATATCTTCATGAAGTCTTAAGTTTGGTATTATTATCGCGCTGCCATCTTGTGTTTTTGAACCCAGAGGTGACCGAAATATGGACAAGTGGGTGGAGCTCAGGAGGATATGCATTGACACCAACTACTCTGTGACATCTAGCTGACAGCTAGCAGCTTCTGTAACTCAAAACAGCCACACTCTTAATTATGCATAACTTCAAGCCTTATTGTAATTTAAATGAGTTGTGATGAATCAGTTAAATTAGCTGTGGAGTCCAAAAACGGATTTGTACCAGGATATGAACGTGTATATTTCTGCTGGAAAGCTGGGCTTTTTAACATGAGGCTCTGTGAGGATTTGACTCCTTTTTAGAGCCAGCCTCATGAGGCCACTTGAGGAACTGCAGTTTTTGTCGCTTCCTTGTTGGCTTTATTTTTCATCCCAGTAGTTGCTGCTTGATTTAGAATTAAATTAAATTAATTAGAATTAAATCAAGTTGCAACACACATCCATGGAGGTTCAGTTCCAGACACAAATGTTTCTTTCTCTTTCGTCTTTGTCATTTTCTAGCAGCAGTATTCTGTGTGTGTGCAAAGCATAACTTATTAAGGAATTTGCAACTCTCTGCATGTTGGATTTTCAAGCCACAATGCTACTCGATATTCAATATATGAATGGCAGGAGTAAATAAGGTTACGGCTGAACTGTTATCGCAGCAATTTGACTAACATGACATGCTCCTCCTGTTCTGTGTGGTTGTTGTTTCTTTCCTTGTCTTTTGTTTGTGTTGCTCAGCTTCTACCTTCATATCAGAGAAATGCTGGAAAGCTCCTGCACAGCGTTAGCCTTGTTAAGTGTTTATCTGCAGCCTCATTAGTCACACCAGACAGAGGCATTAATGCTGGCTGTTAATGAACTGCCTCAAGCTTTTAATTTGATTCGATTGCACGTATGAAATGTGCTGCTTCTGATCACCACTGTAGCGGTGATGCAGATCAATATGAATACACGTTGGACAGCTATATGAAACAGGGGTCTATGAGTCATAACTCAAAGGCTGTAGAATGTGTTGATTGGTCAGAACAAGTAATTTACTGAGTGTGCAATGTTAAATGGGAGTTCAGTTTTTTCTTTTCTTTAAAGGCAGGAGCAGTTAGCACTTCATTTTTCACCATCACTTGATCGTGTACTTCACCACTAAGATCAATGTCTGTGATACATTGTTAAACTAATTATGCAATCACACTGAAAATAATTGAAGGTTCAGGTTGTAACCTTGCAATCTGTGGAGGTATTTATAGGAGACGGGACATACTGTCACTTTCAAAGCAATTTTCTTTGACATTTTCTGTGCAATCAAACTGTTACTCATCTTCATGACGAACCGTATCGACACATATAGCGAGCATCAGGAATTCGCTTTGTGAAGGAATTAGAAATTGTGCATACATTTGCATAAATGTTTTCTTAAAATCCTTTTGTTTTGTACTTTCCCTGCAGTGAATGATGGCCTATATTCCTCTGCTGATTGCAATCTGAACCAACTGCTACAGTGAGAATGTTAATTGAAAGGATTTAATTCACTGTCTTAATTCAGTTAAGGTCTTGATTTATAAGTACTCGATGTGGTCAAACGCAAAGAAGCACATTAACCGACAATGTTATTGATGTAATTATTTTAATGTCAATACGCTATGAATATCAATAAAGCCTGTAACCACATTTAAAAACACTTTCTGGTTGAGAGCAGCAGCGTGACGTTAGAGAGGTTTTTTTTCTCAGTTTATTTCAAAATTGCAAACTGCTGCACACAGTCAATTTTTAACCCTTACCCATCATTCAATATCTTTCAAACTCTTCTCTCAAAAGACTCATAAATGTATTTTTCTCACTCTTTGTATTGATTGGGATCCAACGTAATTGATCATTGGGGAGACACTTAAAGACTCTGCTGTCCCTCTACTTCTATAGGCAATTCAGCAGCACCTCCTTGATTTTTACTCAATACAAACAAGATCTGTCTCCCAGGGATTTACAATAAATGAAATAATATACCAAACTGCTGAAAATCTCAGTGCGAAAAAAATCAACAGATGGAACTATTTGTGCGGTATAAAGCGAGATAAAAGATGGCATGATGTGCATATGTGTTTCTGCTACATTTCATATTGGTAGTTAGTTTCTCTTCTGTAATCTGTGAAATAATGGTGATGCTCTATTTTTCTGCTGCACACTTAGTACATAGATCAAAACCCACGTACATTAAATGTCAACTAAAGCACGAGCAGAGTATGTGTTGTGAACTTGTAAAACCTTTCACATGAAGGAATTCCTCAGGGCTCATATCTGTTCGTGCACACAGAGAAACACTCTTCAAACTGAGCCGTTTAATTACATTTGATCTCTTAAACAGCCATAACAGTGCAGTCAAAACTACATGAACAAATGTGGCAGCAAACTCAGATGAAAGGCCAGCGTTTGCTGCTGCTGAGTAGTCAAGACTAATGATGGCAAAAGTTGTTCATGTGCAGAAAGTACATAAAATGTTTTCTTCAGCTTTGTTTGCCGCCTCACAATACAGCTATGTTTCTTTGTTCTTTTTCTATCAGTTCCAGGATGAACAAGTTTGATGCGTTTTGAAGCTAGAAAATATGCATAATGCAACAAAGGGTCTTGCAGTATTTTATCAAGCAAGAGCAACAAGCCTGAGTCGCTGTTTGTTTGTCTTTTAAACGAGTGTTTGCACGCTTTACCCAAGAGGGAGACATGCTAACAGAGGTTGTTCATGCCTGACATGGAGTTACTGGGGTCTAACAATATGCAACAGATAGTTTTGCATGGAAAATTCTTTACAGTTGTAAAACAGACAAATCGAATTTGGAAAAATATGGGCGAGCTGCACGTATCAGTTATCTAAAAGTCAAAAAATCAGTAAAAATATAGATCTAAAGACTGGTTCTTCAAAGCAGAAACTGAATAATTATGAATGAGCAGAGCACTGGGAGCTTTTGTTCAATAAACTTGAAAATTGAACTTGGGGCGTCTGGTGGCTCAGGTGGTAGAGCAGGCGCCCCATATACAGAAGATGTGTCCTCACCGCAGCGGCCCCGGGTTCGATTCCACCCTTGGCCCTTTACTGCATGTCATTCCCCCTCTCTCTCCCCTGTTTCCTGTCTACTCTTCAGCTGTCCTATCCAAGAAATAAAGGCACCAAAAGTCCAAAAAATATCATTAAAAAAAAAAAAAAGAGAGAGAGAGAAAATTAAACTTGACGATCAATGAGTGTTAAGATCCCATCAGGCTGCAGCAACAATGTTCTTAATTTTAGAATTACATTTACACACAAGACATCATCAGCTGCATCAACACCACCTCCAGATCCACCTCCGTCACTTTCTCTAGTGGTTAAATTTTACCCATTCTCTTTCTCATGTCATTGTTTTAGTGATAGTTTTTCTCTGGTTTCAAGTACTTTGAATTTAGGATCACTACCCTGTTATTTCTTCATGAGTGTGACGAAGCCCTCTGTTAAATGGCACCACATGACACCACCATCTTAGTAAATGTGTCCCTAAGTGTCTGCTCTTAACCTCACAGTTAACCAGCAATTTTCAAGCTCTTTTAGATGTGGCGGCTCTGAACGGACCTTGCTTAAATTCTCAGTTGTAGCAAACACGTGGTCTGATTAAAAGTTCTAAGACTGCAAAAAGGTACCTTACTTAAATCTAAACCCTTGTGCAGCGATACACTGCTCCCAGCACTGCTGCCATGCCTGAAATACATCTGGATCTCTGAAGAAACTCGCTCTGAGCGGGCATGTTGTCATGTTTTAAAGCCCTTTTTGCTCGGCGTTACAGTTCAGATCATTCACTGCTAATGTTTTCCCTGTAGGCATCTCAGAATGACAGAGTAGTACCTAGAGTTAACGGTCTATCTGTAGGGGATCAATTCACGATACACAACCCCATGAATGTCAAAAGAAAATCTCCAGCGTGCTCTTGGTTGCGCTTCTACCCTGACACCTTTCTTGCAGACTGCAGGCTGTTCAATGCAAACATTGCTGTTTGGTCTTTGTGTTGTAGCAGGAGACCCAACTCTCAACAACGATAATGATCCAAGACATGGGCGTTGCTAAATTTGAATTATCATACTCCGACCAGCCGGAATAAAAACTGACGGAATTTCAACTTTCCGACGGTTATTGAACTAACCACATGAGACAAGCGCTAAAAATAGCAACTGTAGCATGCACACATAAGTCCAGGTGTTGGCAGGCAAGTCAGGTAGGTAGGCTATGAAAACATGACACTAAGGTAAGTTTCTAAATAATACCTGTGATCATATTTTGAGTCCGACATTATTGGCTCCTGTAGATGGACATAAGAGAATTCTTTAGATGGAGCAGGAGGAGGTAAGCAAAAAGAAGAGATAAGTTTGAAGGAGGTAAATCTTGATAACCAAACTAGCTTACAGTGTTCATATTAGAACAACCTCAGCTGTCATAGTCACATCAGACATCAGATGAGAATGCAACAGGTCTCAAAAGCCTCTGTCAAGTCTGAGGAATTGCATTGAGGCCAGGCAAAGAGACCTGACACCAGATCAGTCAGTTTCTGATATGAAATTAATCATTTGTTTTGCTAGGCTAGGCTAATTGCAAGTCTGTAAAAGCAGATAATGTGAATTTGCTGAGGATATTTTTAATTAGGTTTTTTTTGTTTTTTTGGATGATGCTAATGGGGGGCCTGTGCCCCCGTAGAGTTTTATGTCTAGCAACGCCCCTGTGATCATTCTTTGGGCCTGTTGAAGGAGATCCTCTCACTGACTCCAGCACTGTGCTGCTTCTGCTCGCAAGTCAGGAAATCACAAATGCGGTGGTCACAAAAAAAAAAACGTGTAACCCACTGGGTGTGTGTCTGTTATGGAACAGCTCCTTTGCAGATTTGCTCCATACTTTGTCATCCCTCAACACCCACCGGCTGTGTTTCAGAGCGCAGCATGGCCGGACAGCTGGAGTTGCGAGACGACATTTTGGAGTAATTACAGAATCACGCACAATCGCGACTTCTAAAAAACTGTGATCTGTTGACTTCAGGCCTAGCTCTGCACATAATGACATTTTCTTAAAAAAATTAGCGAAATTTGATTTGCATCAACACGGAGTGTTTTCTGAAAATTAACCAAATGTTTTCATGTCATATCTGTGTCTGACTTCCTGTCCCGCTCGGTCTGTTCTGTGCTAAATTTGCTGTGTTGTGCTCCAGCATCCGGCAAAAACAGAAGCCGTGTGTATCTGCTGTGGAGGTCTCTAGATTGCCATAGCTGCGATGGAGTAGGCACGCAACACAGTGAAGCCAGTGGAGGCACACACGTCGACGAAAGTGAAATCTAGACAGACCCAACACGCATCTGGTGGAATTTAGGGGTAACTCATTTCCCGCTGATGATCGAGTGTTGAAACTTGCTGCGCTTATTCACTAACGTTTCTGCCTGCACCTGCTACATGCACATTACTGCGCAGCACTCGGTTCATTTGCAACAGGCACAGCAACAGGAAATTTGTGATTGCACCTCGTATAGTCTGATAGCAAACACATTTCATTTCCATTATGTTGCCACCTGTGAGGGGAGTGAATGTTCTCCAACTTTCATACCAAAGCCAAGTCATCAAACTGACGGATGGCTCCTGTCTGCTGCTGTAAGAATAACATACATAACCTGTGATGGTAAGTTCTGCTCCCTGGACACTTTTTCTGTTAGTTAACGGGAGGCAGCAGAGGGGGCTGTGCCCTCACAGCCGCGCTGTATTAATTAAAGCATGCAGCCAGTAAAGCATAGTGTATATAATTTATAACTATTATGAAAAGCACTTAGTGGACAGAGAATTGGCACTTTCAACGGAAAAAAACAAGTGACACTTAAAATCCAGAGCAGGGACAAACAGCAGGCCTCCCGGAGGAGAACATCAGGCCAGTGACACAGCCTCAGAGGAGAATTATGATGAAGGAAAACTGATGGACTTGAAGTGTTTTTGTTCTGGAGGCTTGTAATTACAACCCAGAGAGCCAGTGGGGAATAATTATGTGAGCTCCATCACCGAGTGATAGAGGGGTAGGTGGAGAAAATGAAAATCAGAGATATCATCGTCCTCTCAAAGAGGATGGACCAAAGAAAAGTAGAGTTTTACTTTATTTTCTTCTTGTGTTAGAATGAAAAGAAGCAAAAAAAAAGAGAGTCAGACATTTCTTCCTTCTTTATCTGTGAGCTGCGCTTATCTTTTCCTCTTTACTTGTCTGGTTCTCCCTCTTCTTCTTTTCTGTCATTCCTCCCTCCGATGGTCTCCCTGCCGTCCTCTCCCTCCTCCCTCTCTGACAGTGTTCCAGGCTACTCAGGGCAATTACAACTCAAAATGACAAAATGGAGATCATCACCATGTCACAGGATCAAGTGAAATGAAATGGCCCATGAAAACAGCCTACGTATGCTAGTGTGCAGCTGTGTGTGTGTGTCTGCGTGTTTGTTCTGGTGTACTTCTAACAGTGTGTGACATCTGCCCACCACAGCGCGTTCTGTATCAGAGTTTCTGAGTGAATCACCCTCAGATGCAGTCGGAGGGAATGCAGTGAAACAGAAGGAAGGGTCGGCTCGCTCTGCTCGTTTTCTCATCCCTATTCCTCTCGACGTTCGGCCGTGCTCGCGCCGGCAGCTGCTCTCGTCTCACAGTGATGTCAGCATGTTTTCAAGTCTGTGAAATATATATATAAGTCCTGCACACACTGCTTCTAGATAGTCATGATCCCAGAGCGGGCTTTTGTTCTGCTTTCTACCACTCTTTGACTCTACTCACAGGCTTTTGAGGAAGACAGAGAATTGGAGGCTCTTGTAAAACACACACACATTCCTATGGCTTCAACTGTATTCTGTGGGCTGTTGATTTAGGTTGCCTCTCCTTTTTTATGAAACAGATGGTCTTATAAACTTTGCAATGAGTTTTGGAAAGCAAAAGAGACTCTAGGAGGGCATCAAAATCCAATTTTGTTATTATTTAGAACTTATTTTTAATGCTCCTTGAGTGTTGCTTATTTTTTAAATCGTGTTTCCCCCACTTGACACTAAATGTGGCATTAAAACCTAAAGCCTGCCTGCTTGCACACTCAAAGCCCCAGTTTGATCACACTGAGCTGCAGCATTTCCTCAAATAGCTTTCCCTAAGCAGGGTAGCCAGCATTGTCAGTGCTACACATCCTTTCCCTCAGCTTTAATTACACTATAGTCAGACAAGCAATGCAGGCAGCCGCCCCCTCCAGTCTCCATGCGGATCAATAAGTGGACGGACTCCAAAGCCATTGCTTCGTGTAAAGAATATGACCAGAAGTTGGTGCTGGAAAGAGAAGAAACAGGAGAAAACTGTCCTGGCGGCTTGTTACAGCACGCAGAAATCTTCCCTCTCTTTATTTGTTTCAGCAATTTGAGCACATTTTTTCCTGCGTGAATCTGATTAGAGGAGTGTGGTTTTGTTACCTCCTGCTTTGCTGCAAATTGACATCAAAGTTTTCCACTCGGCGTTGGTATTCACAGCACATGTTGTTTTGTAAATGTATGTGATGCTTGTCTAAATGCAAAGCGCAGGCAGACACCATGAATGAGCCTTACTCATCCTGAAAAGTACATTTTTTGCCAAAGCAGAAAAAAAAAGAAAGTATTTCTGATATTCAGATATAAACAGAGCCACTCGGGGGATGATGCTGAAATGAACACCGCAGCAGAGTGCAACATTACTACAGCAAGTGCTAAGAGAGAGAGGCTGGAGGTGGGGTGAGGAGAGGAAGACAGCGGACGGAGGAAGTGCTCGGATGGGTAGAGTGGAAGATTTGTGAGGATGGAGAGCAATATGGAAGAAGATGATTGGGAAAGATGGATAGGAAAAGATGAGAGACGGAAAAATGGGGGTGATTTAAAGACAGCAAGAGAGGGCGAGAAAGAAATAGAGCCGGAGAGCAGTGAAAGGGGGGACGAGGGCTAAGGAGCCGGCGACAGGAATAGTATAGAGGAGGTGTCACCGTCAAGGGTGTCTCAATGAGATGCCATAAAACACTCTCCTATTCTGCCTACTGTCACAGAGTCAGGGGCCCACAAATAGAGGTGTGAGGCACACACACCAACGCTCACACGCTGATGCATTAATATCTCGCTAGTGTTTATTTGCAAATATTTCTGCTCTGGTTTGCAGTGCCACTGGTTTCCCTGCATTTCATTTTGTTCCAACAGAAAGCAGAAACAAAATAACTGAATTTATGTCCACAACAGTGTGCAATGTTCTGTCACGGCTGTCGTCTCAGGCAGAATGATCAGAGGGTAAGCAGGGGTCAGATTTGGGCGGATGTTTATGGGTTTATTGTTTTTGCTGGAGGGAAGGTCGTGTGAGGAGATTCATATTTTTTTATGTATTGTTTGCTCATTGTTTGGGCGTGGGCGCAAATACCACAGAGCTGCTGTCACCTGCTTTATTTATTCAGTGGCCGTTATATTTATTTCAAAGCTCATTATTAAAAAGTCAAGTAGTGATGATATTTAACACGGTGTTGTTTGTCAAAAGACTCCTTTACTCATCTTCTGCACGAAATAAAACTTGTTTATTTAAAGACTTTTTATTTTTAATATTTATTAAATGTCAGGTTTTTTTTAGAAGCATATTTGGAACTACCAATTGTTTTATTTTATAGCCCTGGTGCATAATGATCACATAAACGAGTCTTTACTCTTTGATGTGAGTTAAAGTTATCGCTGCATTAATAGATTGAGGGTCGATTTGGGTTCACAGTCTCATAATACTTAATACTTTGCCTCTTTTAGTTATTATTTAGTTATATTAGTTATTATTGGAAAATAAAGGAAGGGTACTACATTTTTTTCAACCATAGCTACATTAATAAATAAATAAAATGTTAGGGGAAATGTACTGTTTAAGGGCACACACATTAGGTAGTCCCTACCATACTTAGGCATGTTTGACCACCAAAGTCCAGTTTGTTTGTGTGAGCGATCCACTCCGTGCCCAAGTACAGCACGCTTTGTCGGCCGTGGCACGGTTGGAAGAGGTGGGCTTCAGCACGGTACAAATGCACATGCATGTGCGCAAGCACGGAGCGCCATTATCACTTTGACTGTTTGTGGAAAACTCACCTTAAATTCAGGTGGACAACAGCATAAAACATCCGGGGAAAGAGCAGTGGAAAAATTTGCAACTGTTCGATTGCTGACACCAGAGAACAACTGAACTGAAGTGAACAAAGTCATCACAAGATGAAAAAAATGGCAGTTAAGTATTTGAAAATGTGAGTCCCACTCTATAGATCAGGTAGCTCAAGCGTGCTCAGGGTTTTTCCTAATTGTCTAAATATTCTGTAAAAAACTGGCCAAAAACTTGATGCAGTCAAAAGAAATTTGTAGCTCTGAAGTGATTCTGCTATTTCCTTTAAAGGGATAGTTCACCCAAAAATGAAAATGCAGTTATTATCTACTTATACTCATACAGATGAGAGGGTAGGCAAAGTTTTTTAGTTTACAGAACACTGTTGGTGTTTCAGAGGAAAAAGGTTTGCGGTTACCGCCCAAACAATTAAAGCAAATGGTGACCAGGATTCAAACATGAATGAATAGTAAAACTACAAAATGCCTCTATACTGCTCATGCAAGGTAATCCAAGTG
>JAQFJA010000011.1:22653036-22663729 GCA_029874485.1 Naso brachycentron | reverse complement strand
TCATTTGTTAACTAGAGTCATTTGTTTTCTTTAACTACACATATCATATATATGCATATAGAATCCACTTTCCCTTTATTTTCTTTATAAATAAGAGCTGCAAAGTTGCTTATCTATCTCCTAGCTGGTGCCGGATTACTAACTAAACCAAGTTCAAACAAAGTCTGGTGTGTTTGGTCATTTAGTTCAATTTTGTCAGGATTTGTCAAAGTGGGTTTGTTTTAGCTGCAGGTACACTTGACATACATACTAGTGGATTAACTGATTAAACATTTTTACACTGATGATAGGAATCAGAAATACTGACTGGTTAAATCTGTTATTGTCTTATTAATATGCTTGCAGCGTGTTTCAGTAGCATTTAAAACACAGTTTGGTCATTAAAGAATGGCATTATCAGTTTCAAATGCCTTTTTATGCAATATGAGACCCATATTGCATGAAAGAGTTATGATCGTTTTTGACTGTTTTTGAATGTTTTCATATTACTTAAGAGGAACATCCAAAGGTTTAGCATGATTTCAAAGCCTGAACTACAATTACAGTCTGTGTGCTGATCCTGAACTGAGATCTAACAGGCAATCTGTATAAGTACCAATACATATGTACAAGATTAACTGCTAAGTGTTCACTGGTGTGAGTTCTGGGATTTTCCCTCATTAATCAGAGAGTTAAAAGGACTTAAAAGGAGTTAGAACAGGGATGTGATGAGCTTGTGTCCTATTAAGGGTTTTCAGCAGCCAGTTAAAAGCGAGTATGATGTAGCAACCACACAAAAACCCAACCAACCCTCCACCACTCCCATTATTACGAATTGTGGAATACGTTGCCTCTTTTTTTGTCCTATTTCTACCCATTAATCATAGAAGGTCTAGCTGCAGTCAGGATTTTTCATTTTGCATCATATTTTTTTTCTTTGTGATATCAGAAAAGATACAAACACATTAGGAGCAGCAAAGTTCTGTCAGACACCAAAATTAGATTTTCCATAATGGCTCAATGTGGTGACAATAACGCGGGGATGATGGACTTCAAAACTGTCCAATAAAAGAGTCAAGGTATCAGTACATGTGACTTAATCCTTTCTGGTTCATTTGTGAGAATTCAACTGTGTTTCTATATTCTTTCCTTGGTCAGGAACAAGGGAACAGAACTAGCTTCTCCCCTGACTGACTACAGGAGTTTGAGTCTGAAACAGTGGGTTATTGGAGCCACACAGACAAGCTGTAGTCAAGGTTCTGTGTGTGGGCTGGAGCTGAGAAAGGTCAGGTACTGAGAAGCAAAAGCTGGAGTTGTTCCATATGTTCACAACTTCCCTAACTTTTCAAGCAACACAAACACCTTGCTGAATATTAGTGATTATTTCTTAGTGTCGTAACTGTTACTGCATGGAACAGAGGGCACCAGCTGTGCACCGGTACAGTTCATTCCCCGCTCTGACATGCAAACCCTCCGCAGTCAGGTTGTACTAATGAAGATATTGCAGGAGCGGTGTGAGCAGGCAGACCAGCAGTGCCGCAGAAAGGTCAATGAGGCAGCTGAAGTGACACTCAGCTCAATGCTCCTAATTGCTGTGTTTGAGGGAAGAGTGGAAACACGGACATTTGACAGGTTCTCGCTTGGTTTGCTTCAAAGACAGGGCCCCATTAATGACAGGCTTGTGCGTGTGTGTTGGTGTCATTACCAGATGTTGTTATTTGTTAATGAGAAGTGCAGAAAAAAACTGTCTTGAAAGTGGCACTTCTGACGATGTGTCCGAGGAGAATACTCCCTAACATGGTTTCACACATAACAACCTCTCATAAATAATACCCAGGAGCTTGAATATAAATAGAAATTGGCTGCGGTTGTGATTAGTAGGCAATGTCCAGGCAATGCTGAGGTGTCTACGAGGAAAAGGTAATGATTCTGTCCTGTTTTTATTAGCAATCACCATGTTTGTAGGAGGTGCTGTTTTTTATTTTATTTTTTGGAGCCAAGCTATAGATGCATGAAAAGGCACACTTTCCTCCAGGCTTTTGCAACATAAATAAAAAATATATAGTGTGTGTTGTGTGTGCACTGCTCAGGGTAGATGCAGCACACTCTATATTAAAAATCTGCTTACCTATCATGGATTGGAAACACTGCCATAGGTCTCTGAGACATTTTTAGAAAGATGTCAAGTAGTCTTAAAAAGTCAGCATTCTCCATTTGCTGATATCAGGGTTTCGAGAACGTACCATCAAGCAGCTGCCGGGTTGATTTCTATTAGGAAGAAATAGCCAATAGCTAAACAACAGCAATATCCCGAAACATTTAGCTTCAGCTTTGACCGCTATGCTGCTGCTGCAACAAGGCTGCAACGTTCCCTGGCATGTAAGAGATATGAGGCCAGCTCCACGCTGTTGTGTTTTCTTTTTAAAATGTTTAACTTCTGCTGCATTTACACCTTGCATTTCAGCATAACTCCAGAGTTTTAAGATCCCTGGAATTATTTTGTAGTCTTGATGGGTGGAAAACATACTGCAGACACCGATATTTGCTTTCTGATCATCTGCCATCACTTGCTAATTTTAAACTACTACTACTGGCTTTCTCTTGGCTTAAGGATTGATTTTGAGATTTAATTGCTTGTTTTAAAGGTTTAAAATGGGCTGGCGCTTCCTTATTTAACTGAATTTTTACACCTTTATACTCCTGCTAAAGTACTGAGGTCGACTGCTGTTACTGGATGTTTTCAGATCCAGGCACAAAAATAGAGGAGGCTGAGCCGTTGCAGTAGCTGGTTCTTCTCGCTGAAACAGCTTACCTTTTCAGGAACTTCGAAAACGCGTATACTAGCTGTATGTACTGATATTTTGGCCAGTAGATAGTTTGTAGTATACCATATGTAAACACAATGCATCCAACCAGTCTACCTCGCCTACTGTTTCCCACAATGCAAGTTTAATGAAAAGAAAAGAAGAAAAAAATATAATCTCTCTACCACTGCTGATTTTTGTGAAATACATTTTGGATAACCTGCCTGTGTACTACAGTGTAAACAGATGACATACTGATTGTTAGTGTGCAGTATGTAGTACATACAGTATGCTGTAAAAGGTATGTAATATGCAGTAGGCAGTCCTCAAAACGTCCCTTGACTTCATCGACTGTTTCTACTTGTTTTGGTTCTGTGTTGTATGCTTGTCCAGCACTTTGGTTATTATGGTTGTTTTGAATGACATGCTGTATAAATAAAGTTGACATTAATGACCTTGGTATCAGCCATATGTATATGAGCCTTCACTAACCAGTGGTTAATTCAACAAGCATTTAGTTTTGTTTATTAGTTTACAAAGTTTATTAGTCAGGGGCATTGCGCAAAAATCAACACTGAACTTGAAGAAAATGATGCTTTGCACCAGATTATAGCAGTTTGCTTATTTCCATCTGCACAGCAGCAGATTACCGGTATTGCTGACCTTGTTGTTTATGCTAGCAACTGTTGTGCAAGTTCCACATGTTATCATGCTAATACTGCCTGCATGTGTTGGATGCAAATGACAAAAATGGCATGCACATGAGGTGTCATGGGCTATAATTTGTATGTGTGTCAATCTGGATGTAGATTTTTTCTGCTAACGTGCTTGAACACTCAGTGGACGCAGACCGCTTTTGTTTTATAATGCTGTTTCAAAATGAAAATGCATCATTGTGGTTGTCGCTTAAATCTCTCATCTTTTTTTTTTGCTATACAAGTGTCTTAGACATCAATAAGATGAGGATACATGTTTGAGGGGAACAATGGGGTAACAAGTTTGCAGGTTGCTGACACCTGCGGAGAGGACATTAAAGTGCATGTGCATGCGAGCTGTGAAACAAATCAATCATCAAACCTCTCTTTCAAAATCAACTGCATGGTTTAACCCCCCCCCACTAGGCTGCTAACATGCATATATCCATTCCTATTACAAGCCACTTTTGTTTTAATACTTCAAAGGCTTCAAAGTCCAAGAGAACTTGAAGCTCAACAGACCTGCTGTCCATGTCCATGTCAACTGCAGCACAATTTAGTCACTTAACTGGCAGGGCAGCTGGCAGAAGGTGGAGTTCGTAAGTGGATTGCCGGCGCCCTAAAGCCGATTTATCTGATAGATGTTTGGACCTGGTTCGTTGGGCTGACCTCAGGGGCAAACTGTAAATTAGATTTTTTTTCCAAGCCCTGTGTCGCTGTGTCACCTCTGTTTGTCATCCCCCCCGCACCACCTTCAGCCAAGGAATCTCTTGGTTTACAGATATTATGAAGTCCACAATGGTGAGATAGTGTGTCACGTCTCCTGAGACCGGGCACTGTCCTGTGATCCCATTATGCCAGAAAATAGAAAAAGAGAATAAAGACAAAGGAGGAGGAGGAGTGCTCGGGCCACGTGAGTGATAGATGGCGTTGCTAAGGAAATGGTCTGGAAGGGAATGCTGCGTCAAGCAGTCAACTGGCCAGGCATCGATTTAATCTCGCGCACACTCCTGATTTGACCGTGTCACAGTGAGATTGAAAAGCCTAAGTGGATGTTGGGCTGTGTTCACTCACCTGAGCACACAACACTGATAAACCCTCAATGAACTTTAAAGCAGACTGAAACACTGCACGAGACAGAATGGGGGTAGAACATCACAAGACGGAGGGTTAGACAGCGGTTTCAGGCCTGCTAACAAGCAGTTAAATCCACTAGAGGGGCCGATCTATTGATTTATACTCGGGTGGGAGAAGTCACAAAGCTCATGCAATTGGATCCTTTATATCCAATGGATTTTGACTCAGATATCTGCAGAGATCCCTTTGGCTAAAAGACCATCGACAGGGCTAAAGAGATTTTTATCTAATGAATATTCTAATTGCTGTCATATGAAACAGTGGTGGTTAGCTGTGTAAAGAATGTGTGTTTTAATAGGTTTGATAGGTTCTAATAAAGCACGAGGATTAAGCTGCGGTCTGGTGTTTATGTATAGCAGAGGGAAATTGATATTGATCCCAAGGCCATCCTGGTTTCTTGTGTCACTTCTTCTCTCATCTTTCCTACCCTTGTACGCTCTGCTGTACATGCGCACCAAATGTCACTAAATAATCTTTAATTAGAAAAGAATTTGTCAGTGAATCACATTTGAATTTAAATTATAATTTTTTTTTTTCTGACATTTAGCCAGCTCGCATTGCATTGTGGGATCAGTCAATGTTCGGGATTAGCCGTAATCCTGGGTATTTGGTGAATACATTCATTAATGGAGGAACGTGTTCAGACATGTCTACCCACTTTTGCTGACTTCCGTGCTTTGCGACGGACATGCACACACATGAATGCGAGGACACAGTCTGCCTTCACTCGACTCAATAAACCGGGTCACAGTCAGTCTTCACCTCCCCTGTTTGTCTGCGCATTATGCATTGGGGCACATGCAGGGAGGAATACACACACACACTTGACAGGCTGCATAAACAGGAAACACACAGGTCGACACACCGCGGACCCCTCGCTCATGTTTTTAAGATTGAGTGGCAGCCTCACCTTGACCTCCTGTGACTTTGTTGTAATTCTGGATGCCACCGCCGCACTCTGGGTTCCCATTAGATGGATCGTCTGGGACAATCAAAACAATCATTTTAGCGCCGCGTGTGTCGAGATCACAACAGGCTTCGTTTTTCCTTCGGATAGCCACTGCCACGTTTAATCACAGTCGCTCAGCGTCCTCACACCAGATCCATAAGCAGATAAAATAGTTGCACAATGCTGGACCCAAAATGATGCAACATGCATGTGCAAAAGCTTCGTTAGCTGCATCGTTTCAGCCTCCTTTGCAAATTAGCCTTGTTTCGAAATTCCAAATGAGGCGTTTTCTGTGATCAGCTAGGATTTGCGAGCTTACATGGCATTATTCAAACATTGATTTATTCAGGGGAAGAGCACACCATCTCTACTCCTGCTTCACATTCAGACAGCGACACTCATACACACGCATACATGTGGGAGTTGTCCAGTGCAGCTCAACCTCTTCGTCTTCCTCTGCTGTCCACTGAGCAGAATAACTGGGGGGGTGTTTGGTGCCTTTTGTTTTGCCCAAAGGCAACACAACAGACACATAAATGAGCTGTTTGTGTATGCATGTGTGATGGAAAGAGTCAGACACACTGGATTTGTGGGTTTAAGCTCAAGCCTGTCAAGGTCTTCTAATTGAGGCGTTATTGCCTCTGATGGCGGCTCTACCAGCGGGTTTATAGCGCTCTCCACCAGTTAATTAAAGTCCAATAGGATTCTAATAAGGAAAGAGATGGCGGCTGAAGTCTTTGAGCTAGCTTTACTCAGCATTCCCTCTCATGAATTCCGCACATTGTTGTGCTGAGACTGCAAACCTTTAGAATGCATAGGTCCTGCAGTACCTGAGACACTGAGCAATGAATGTGCCTCTTTTTTTTTTTTTTATGTTTGTCATGACTATTTGTACGGTGTGCACAAATAATCGGGTTACGTAAGGTAGAATCTGGGACACTGTGTGCAGAGGATGTGCCACAAGGTGCTGAGCATGCCCTGCTTGCTCTGCTCACTTGCTCATTTGCTTGGTTATTTGAAGTGAAGCATCATTTGTGCGGCTTGTGTTGACATACTTCTGGCATGTCCATCTAAGCTCGACAAATGAGGGTATTCAGCCTTAAAAGATCTCAATTCTTGTTGTTTGGCTGCTTTTCGCTGTTTCTTTAAAGATTCATTAGGAATCCTTGGCACAGTACACTGGCACTCTTAAGTTATTAAAGAGTAAAATGGGAATTGTTCATTAGTAATGTATTGCACTGGAAGCTGGGGCCTGCATCCGCTTTGCTTGGCAGGAATCATATATATCCTTCTGTCACTGGATGAGCTTGTTAGCTAGCAGCAGCAGAATGTATCCTTTCTGATTTAAATACAACCTTTGCCTCAACTTTGTTCTCTTTGTTTATTATTCATGTTATCTCGATCACATGCCATTTGCTGCAGAGCTTTTTGGCTGGATCGCATATTCGCCATCCACTCAGACTGCATTACTGGGGCAGTTAAAAGTAATGTTTGAAGACCTCCACTGGGACGTAAAATGCAGGGCAGACTGGGCTCCGATGCAGTGCTTTGAACCTCTGGCCCCTGCTCGCTAAAGAAAATCAGAGACGAGGTGAGAGAATAGAGCTTGCTGAGAGAAGAGGTGCAGAATAAAGTTACTTTCTTGCATTTTTCAGGGGCCATTAAAGATCTTTTCCCTTTTGATATATGCAAGGATGCTCTGGTACATGGAAAAGCACTGTACAGGTGTTTGATTGTCATGCATTTTAAATGTCAAGAGACCACTGGCTGCTTTCCTGATGAGCTTTTGGCTCACCTTCCATTTTTCTTTAGCTCCAAAGCCAACCCTTTGTGCCATTGTAGATTCTTTTTGTCTTTTATTTTTCAATTTCACCACATATTCAGGAGGAAGTATCATGAGAAGGTCATTACTCGGCAGCGCAGGACCATCTTTTCTGCCTCGTCTTCTTAATTCTCCAGAGGGAAAAAAGAAAGAGAAGCTGTTATAGCTGAATGAGTCAGAGTGATATTGGCAGAAGTTAACACCTTCCTGTATAGTAGAAAGAATGTTTTCAAATTATAGATAAGCCTTTGAAAATGTTCAAGGATTCCATGAAGCCTTGGAGCTGAACTTGAAACTACTGATAGCTCTTAATCCCCACTGTAAACCTGGAAGTCAGACTACGGAGTATAATATGCTGTCATCACAGTGTGACAGGTAGAACAACAATGTCGTCTTATGGTGCACAAATCTTCCTGAATGATGTTTTGTTTTATAGTTTGATGGCTGTAAACTGGCTCAGTGCGCTCCCCTCATCAGTCACCCTGGCAAAAATCAAACAGAGAATTTACTATGCTGTACAAATCAAGAATTTAGTGCTGCATGTCCATAAAGTTGTAGGACTTGTGAGAGATTTTTAAAAAAAATCAAAAGCACGCAGCTAAGGCCGAGATGTTCTGTCTCTCAGTCCCAAGGATTGGTCGAGCTTTATCCAACAGTTCCTCCCGTGCATCTCAGTTGTGTCTTTCATTAGACCTTCGCTGCCTGGTAAACGCTTATGTCTTTCAAACTTAACACCCCAATTTTATAATGCAAGCTTTGAAGTTTTCAAGCCTTAGCTGAGAAAACCCTGATGATATGGCGGTGTGGCTGTGGGAATGGCAATGCTGGTCTGTTGTTCCAGCACTTTGATCCAGTCTGAAATAATCTCAGAGAGACATTAAACATTTTGTGCAGATATTCAGGGTCCCTGGAGGAGGAAGCCATCTGCTTTCTGCTTCTCTAGTGGCATTATGAAGTTGATGTTTATAGTTAGTGCAGTTTCTCAACAACATTTGAATGGTTGCACATGATATTTGGTACATATTTATATAAATCCTTCTGACTTTTGGTGCTTCCCTGACTCTACATTTAGCTCTGTCATGAGGTTCAAATATCTATGGTTTTGAGTGAAATGTCTTAACAGCAATTGGATTGATAATCTGTCCCCTCTGGATAAATTCAAGTAATTTTGTTGACACCTAAATATTTCCTATCACATCTTCAATATCTATTACTTCAGTGTAACTAAACCTGCAAACCTAATGACAGTCCTATCAGCCTCATCTGTGCTTTACATAAAGTGCAAATGAGCTAATGTCAGCATGCTTACATGCTAAAACAAGATGGTGCATGTTAAGCCTGCTGAAGCAGTATCAGCATTAGCATGTTAGCAT
Organism: Naso brachycentron; assembly: GCA_029874485.1. Lineage (NCBI taxonomy): Eukaryota > Metazoa > Chordata > Actinopteri > Acanthuriformes > Acanthuridae > Naso > Naso brachycentron. Next base: position 22,654,970 of record JAQFJA010000011.1, on the reverse strand, counting down.
TCTGAACCAAAGTAGAGCCCCTCAGAGCCTCTAACGTGCCTGCTCCTGATGGTTTGTTACACAAAACCATCCCTTCATCCTTTGGAAACTGTTGGGGAAAAAAGCCAGCACTTTGAAAACATACTTTGTCTTTCACCATCTGTCAGGGACTGACTTCGATCAATCAGATCAACAAACAATGACTAGCGGAGCCAGTTGGTAAATCAAACTCTTATCGTACCCAGTCGGGAAAAGAGCAAAAACATTTTTTCCATCGAGAAAAGCCTTCATTGTCATTCTTTGCTCTTCAGTTAATGAACAAATATTCTCCTGTTCTGATAGAACTGATTGATAGAACTGACAGTTTCAGCAGCATTTATGCTAACCACATCTGTAGCCGCCATTATTGTTTTCTGAGCGTCACACACATGAACCATGCCCATAGCTCATGCCAGTACTTCCTCAAATGACGTTGATTGGTCTGGTCACCAGTTAACTGGCCAGAAACGGATGGTTCGGAGCCTGGCAAGATGTATTTAAGTGATATTGTGATATCACGTTCTCGTGAGTCCAGCTGCCTCACAAGGTTATAGAGCCTCTCGGATCACTGAAGATTCTGTGTTTTTCAAACTTAGGCTGCAGCAATAAACCACTGTATGAAAATGTCATACCATTTGATGTTCTACTGTATTAAATTCCACTGAAATGGTGGTATTAAAAGACATTTGAAGTTTTTATTAAGTTCATTGTCAGTCAGAGGATAGTATTTTGGGGAATTATTAACAAAAGTGCACTAACGAAAATAAAACTCTTTTGTTTGTTCCTACTGGTGGGGTTAGAGTAGTTGGATTTTTTTTTTTCTTTGACATAACGAGCAACCTAACGTGTGAGGTTCGCAATTTTAGTACTCAGTTGTTTAGTTTAGTTTTCAAAAAAATAATTAGTTACTTTAATTTCTTTACCGTTTATTCCTGTACCTTTTTTCCATGCAGCCAGAAAAGAAAACATGCAGTGAATTTGCACAGTTCTCATACTTTTGCAGACACCTGGCTGTGTCTTGCGGTTGTATCATTGTGCATGTGTGCAGGAGCTTAGTGAGTGAGTTAGCGTAGTTGCAGAAGGGACGGTGCTCCTGTAACCATTTGATGGTATGTCTTGTAAACATAAAACGAGTAAAGCGTTGTGAAAGGAATATTGCTCTCTGTCATTCCTGTTATTAGCCGGCAGATTATATTTCCAGATTAGGGGTCATCCAGATTGTTGCCAGTCAATGTTAGGAGAATCAATGCATTTTGAGGAAGACGTGCATGCTGTGGATAATATAGGCAGCATGTGCACAAGGAATGGCAAAGGGGTTTCCATTTTTGGTAATGCAAGAGTACTCTAATGAGTTACTTTTCTCATTATGTAACGCTGTAACGTAACAAATTACTTTTTAATTTTTACCTTTTAGTAACAAGTTACTTTCAAAAGTAACGCTTCCTAACAACACTGGTATCCACTACTACGACTAATGCTACTACTATTAATAATAATAATGGTAATGATGATGATGATGGTGATGATGATGATGATTATGATGATGATGACAATGATACCGTCAACACATGAATTCCCAGCTGCAACCGCAGCTCAAACTCTAGAAAACCCTCCAGAGCCACAAAAGAAATGATGCACCTGTATTCACCCAGTCATGTTAATGAGCCTGAACAGTCTTAGTGCACTTGACTAAAATATTATAGTAGCATCATGACTCTCCTGATCTGCAGGTTTAAAAGTGGCGCAGGGCCCCTTTAAAACCATAAATGAAAATGTAGTGCTCTGGAAAATGGCTGGCTGCTAAAGCTTCTCCGTTACATCCTGGATGGATAATGCAACACAAATAATAGGCAACAGGCTATTATGGCAATTGGATTCAGTACACTGAAGTAAATGTGTATTGTTTTGTTCAAGGC